>JAHPZR010039237.1:32500-60390 GCA_019787425.1 Platygyra sinensis | reverse complement strand
CTGTAAGTTACAAGTGTTGGGCCATATGATTTGTAAATGTGATGTCATTTGTGCATTCATTCTGTAACTTAGAATAATATAATTTTCTTTTTGTAAAATAAAATACTGATTGTTCCCACTGTGAAGGACAACACTCGGTCACTTTTACAGTCAAACCAAGTGAAGCATACCCCTCAAGATGGCATTAATGAACTGATTATTTGAAACTTTAACCCGCTAGGTCGTTTTAAGATGCAATAATGATTGATTATTTGAATATCGAACTCACCCATTTGATCCAAGAATACGGCTAACCGGATCCGTTTTTCAAAAAATCAATTCGATCACTATTGCATTCTAGAAAAGACTACAGTAGGTTTGAAACCTACTACTTGGCAACAGTGAATTGATTGTTCGAAAATGGAACCTGTTAGCCATAGTCTTGGATCGAGGGAGTGAGTTCAATATTCGAATAATCAATTCATTATTGCGTTCTTGAAATGACTAGCAGGTTCAAGTTTCAAATATCAGTTCATAATAATTTATTTGCAATCTTGAGGGGTACGACTTCAGTTGGTTTGACTGTAAGAGATTGTTTCAAGTCCAAATCCAATAAGTTGTACTAATAATTACAATAATGTATCTTTGTTCGAATTCATACATTAAATTATACAAAAGTGCACATAATTCGAAAAGGGAGTTTTGGAGATTAATCCTATTAAACTTCCCGAAAAAATAATTTAAGATTATTAAAAAAAAGGAAAAATTATCTATGTGGTAAGTTATATAATTTTGGTAAATGATTCTTGAGTCTTATTTTGCTTCAAAAATGTTCTTTGGTAGATTGCCTCAATCACCAACCACTCCATATATGCAGTCTGTAAGAAATTAATATTTGATTAGAGAAATAAAAAGCAATAAAATTTTACTTCCCATGAGAGTAAAATTTTAGTGATAAATCATGACAACTTTTTGGCAAGGAGAACGCTTTAAAATTTTATCAGACTGTACAGTAGATACATTGACAAATCACGACAGGTGTAGTAACTGCGCAATAAATTATAATAAAATTTTAGCTTGCAGTGATAAAATTGTTGTAAAGTTAGGCTTCTTCAAATGATCCGTTTGACTGAGAATATAATTTTATTTTAATTTACCTTGTTTATTTTGTTAATTAATATCCACAAAACTTTTATGTGTAGCCCTGTGGATCGTGGTTTACAAGTAGTGGCCTGGTCACCAGTCAGCAGTAACTCCCATTGTGGAGCTGTTGGAAGCTGGATTTGTACCAATTATTGCATGGTGACTGTGTATTGGATGATGTCCAGGGCTGCTCTATACTAAGTGGAGACAAAAATTATTCAGGTACATCGAGCTGCCACAAGCTGAATGCTTTTAACACCTACAGCCCCATGAAAGAAACCCGAGTTGCTCCTGTCCATACAGTGTACAGTTCTACTTGACAAAACTATTTTCTTGAATACTACAAGTTCAAGAGTACTGATGTGGTGTAGGATGTTTGGTGTTGCTTACATGCAGTACATGTAATAGAAGCAGGCAGGGTCTTATTGAAAATGAAAACACACCATTATACATTACTTTTGATAACCATTAAAGAAACATCGTTCGTCGAAAGGCTATTTCTATCTTAATGTAACAGTTTGTTGCCAGACGTGACTAAATAAAAAAGTTAGTGTTATACTAAAGGCCCGTTTGTAAAAAAAATTATTTAGCTAAATTTTGTCATTTGTTTCGTTATTTACTAAATAAAGTTTTGTGATATGATATCATACGTCATTGATTTGATATAACAAATTCTTATTTCAAATCATGCATTTATGACTTGATATAATAAATCTTGATTTCAAATCCTAAGTTTCTTCTTTGATATAATAAATCCTGATTTCAAATCATACGTTCACATGATACCACTTGGGTGCCACTTGTCACATGATAGGTGCCAGTACATGAGACAAGTCCGAGACGATCTTATACCTGCAACTCTCACGCCTTAGGCGTGAGGCGTGAGTCTCACGCCTGCGGGTTGAAAACTCACGAGTCTCACGCCTACGGGCCAATTTCTCACGCCTGATTGAAAACTGTGAGTTGTTGCTTGACACAATTTCCAAAAATATGTTAACTCAGACGCATGTAAGGAACGAAAACCATGTGTAAAATGAATAAATGACAATACCTTACCTCGCGATCTCTGATTTTTGAAGTGAAAAGCATTGGGAGCGAGCTCGTGTTTATGTGCGTCCTAAGACTGGGACTGAGAAATGCGAGGGCTGTTTACGCTTTCGTCACAGTATGCAAATTTGGTAGGTCACTCATAAGGCGGGAAAATGTATGTGCTAACTTCCGAGTTTTCGTACATGTGACGTCTTCGTTCGCTTGTGGGAGCTGCAGACTTTTACTTTTACTAGTTCAACTTCAAGTTGTTAGAATAAAGCAAAGTTTACTCGATTAATGACTATGACTAAACATTTTCTCAACTCGATATCTCACGAGTGAGCGACAACTGTTGACAGGACAATCGTTTCCGGCAGAACATCTTTCAAAACTTTGCAAAGATTTCTGAAGATAACCGAAAATTTCCCGAGGTAACCTGCGACCAGGCATCCTTTCTTTTTCGCGGCCGGAACGAACGCCTGATACAATTACTTGACTATTTGTCTGTTGCTAGTCCAGAATCTGGACTTTTCTCTGATTGGTCAATAAACAAAAGGTAATTAGAACTAAGCCATGACTTCGAACTTGACAGCTGGTGACGTTTGTGTTCTCCAACACTTGCACGTGAAGGTGGTGAAGTTAGTTTATAATAAGTAATGCGGGATAATCTCACACAGGCATGTCACTGAATGTTCACTCTTGAGTTTCTGCTAATATTTCTGTACCATTTCCGTCCAAAACTCCCCGACTACAGACAGAATATGCCACAGTTTCAGACATTATATTTAACACAAAGACGCGCGAATGCTTCTCAGAAATACGAATTATATTGGACGCTGTTCGAAGCTTCTCGCGAATCCCGCCGGTGACGTCATGATGGAGGTCTGATGTCGCTATGGTAACAGTCATTTGTCCATCTGATTTAACGTACACTTTTCTAAGCAACATTGAATCTAGGACAGGAGAGATAAAACAGGTACAGTTTGGATTGTGAAATGCAAACTGACCACAAACGTTAGTTTATTACTAACAATCAAACATCCGACAAATAAGCGTTCCACGTGAACTGTTACAACATTTCATCCATAAACAAGGCACTGACCTTTTTTTTCAGGGGGCTTGTCGTAAATTCCATCGACATCTGTCAAAAATACAACTCTTTTTGGACGAAGCTCTTCTACTAATCTCTAGTGAATAAGAAAGCAAAATGACTATCATTGCTAAAACATAACAAATAACTCAGTTTGATGTGTTATCTTAAATGGTCACGATTACAAATAGTAATGAGGAATGCATCGTTAAAAATTTCAAAAGAATTGAGGCACAGTTGATCTGAAGACAGTGTTAGGTGATTGTTCCAACAAAGTCCGGGAGGTTGAATGTAGGGTGCCGTTTGTAAAAAAAATTGATTTAGCTAAACTTTTGTCATTTTTTTCGTTATTTACTAATTAAAGTTTTGTGATATGATATCATACGTCATTGATTTGATGTAACAAATTCTTATTCAAACCATCATTATGATTTGATAAATAAATCTTGATTTCAAATCATAAGTTTATTATTTGATATAATAAACCCTGATTTCAAATCATACGTTCATGATTTGATATATCACGTTCATGATTTGATATCAGTGATTTCATGATTTAAGTTAATAAGTATGATTTAACTTAATACATGATAGGTGCCAGTCCCGGGGGGTTACTCCCTTATAAGGGCCTGAATGGGACGTGCGGCCAGCCAGGGTATGCTTTTCGGGATTTTTGTCTTAAACAGAGTATGGAATTAGTCATTTCTTGTCTTAATCAGGGTATCGATTTATCAATTTTTGTCTTGAATGGGATATCTTGTACAATAAACAGCAAAATTTTTACAAGCTCTTGTACATTAATATTGACTTCCGCTGACTTTGGCATTGATACCAGGCACATTAAATTTCCATTGATTACACAACAAGAAAGCCACACAATTAATATTTTGTAACCGCAACTTTTAATCTATGTCTTAAACTGAGTATCAAAAATCGGAATTCTGTCTTAAACAGGGTAAGAAAAGCAGCGATATTTGTCTTAAACAGGGTCAGGATATGAGGGACCGGGCCGCACCTCCCCATCCAGGGATATATCGAGTACCCCCCCCCCCCCCCCCCCCGGGTGCCAGTACATGTGACAAGTCACGAGACGGTCTCTTTCTCAGACGAAGGAAACTCTCAAACATGTCGGACGATATATCAAGGTCAATCGCGGTCCAAAGGGCTGTTGACCAGGCTCTATCGCGTCTCCCAATCACATCAACTAGTGCGACCCCTCCTCAAGTGCAACCTCCATCTCCACAACGAGCTCCACTTCGACTTCCACTCTCAGGAGTAATTGTTAATGTGCTCGCTTTGTAAACCAGAGGAGGGTGGACAGGCATCACGTGACAATTTTGTACCAATCAGATTCTTCGCTCAACATGCTCATGGCGGACTCCGAAAATCTTCCAAAAGCAGAGTCGTGGCAGTAATTTTGGTTTTCCGTCGTTTGTGTTTAACGAATTGAGTTGGAATCCATCCCAAATGATTTGATGTGAAGATATTCTTTCTTGAAAAAGTCGAGTTTTTAAACGATCATGTTGCATTTCTCTGGAGACTCGTCTGGTTTTCAATAGTGAATACATCAGGCCGTTTTCTTTTTTTTTTTCTGGGGTCGCGCTAGTTGATGTGATTGGGAGACGCGATAGAGCCTGGTCAACAGCCCTTTGGACCGCGATTGACCTTGATATATCGTCCGACATGTTTGAGTTTCCTTCGTCTGAGAAAGAGATCGTATACCTGCCAACTTTTTCTGAGATATAGGCGTGAGATTTTTATCCTGGGAGTGCGGAGATTTTTGAGGACGACACGATCATTTCCCGAAGATTCCCGAAAAAGTCCGAAGTCTTCCAAAGACGTCCGAAGTCTACCGAAGTTGAAGTTATCGAGAAAACGATTATGAAAGATTTTGAAAGTACTGCTGCCTTTTCATAGTCATTAATCGAGTAAACTTTGCTTTATTTCTAACAACTTGAAGTTGAACTAGTAAAAGTAAAAGTCTGCAGCTCCCACAAGCGAACGAAGACGTCACATGTACGAAAACTCGGAAGTTAGCACATACATTTTCCCGCCTTATGAGTGACCTACCAAATTTGCATACTGTGACGAAAGCCGTAAACAGCCCTCGCATTTCTCAGTCCCAGTCTTAGGACGCACATAAAGCACGAGCTCGCTCCCAATGCTTTTCACTTCAAAAATCAGAGATCGCGAGGTAAGGTATTGTCATTTATTCATTTTACACATGGTTTTCGTTCCTTACATGCGTCTGAGTTAACATATTTTTGGAAATTGTGTGCAAGCAACAACTCACAGTTTTCAATCAGGCGTGAGAAATTGGCCCGTAGGCGTGAGACTCGTGAGTTTTCAACCCGCAGGCGTGAGACTCACGCCTCACGCCTAAGGCGTGAGAGTTGGCAGGTATAAGATCGTCTCGTGACTTGTCTCATGTACTGGCACCTATCATGTGACAAGTGGCACCCAGTGGTATCATGTGAACGTATGATTTGAAATCAGGATTTATTATATCAAAGAAGAAACTTAGATTTGAAATCAAGATTTATTATATCAAGTCATAAATGCATGATTTGAAATAAGAATTTGTTATATCAAATCAATGACGTATGATATCATATCACAAAACTTTATTTAGTAAATACGAAACAAATGACAAAATTTAGCTAAATAATTTTTTTTACAAACGGGCCTTTAGTATAACACTAACTTTTTTATTTAGTCACGTCTGGCAACAACTGTTACATTAAGATAGAAATAGCCTTTCGACGAACGATGTTTCTTTAATGGTTATCAAAAGTAATGTATAATGGTGTTTTCATTTTCAATAAGACCCTGCCTGCTTCTATTACATGTACTGCATGTAAGCAACACCAAACATCCTACACCACATCAGTACTCTTGAACTTGTAGTATTCAAGAAAATAGTTTTGTCAAGTAGAACTGTACACTGTATGGACAGGAGCAACTCGGGTTTCTTTTCATGGGGCTGTAGGTGTTAAAAGCATTCAGCTTGTGGCAGCTCGATGTACCTGAATAATTTTGTCTCCACTTAGTATAGAGCAGCCCTGGACATCATCCAATACACAGTCACCATGCAAAATTGGTACAAATCCAGCTTCCAACAGCTCCACAATGGGAGTTACTGCTGACCTGGTGACCAGGCCACTACTTGTAAACCACGATCCACAGGGCTACACATAAAAGTTTTGTGGATATTAATTAACAAAATAAACAAGGTAAAATTAAATAAAATTTATTTCTCAGTCAAACGGATCATTTGAAGAAGCCTAACATTTACAACAATTTTATCACTGCAAGCTAAAATTTTATTATAATTTATTGCGCAGTTACTACACCTGTCGTGATTTGTCAATGTATCTACTGTACAGTCTGATAAAATTTAAAGCTGTCTCCTTTGCCAAAAAGTTTCATGATTTATCACTAAAATTTACTCTCATGGGAAGTAAAATTTTTATTGCTTTTTATTTCATCTAATCAAATATTAATTTCTTACAGACTGCATAATTGGAGTGGTTGGTGATTGAGGCAATCTACCAAAGAACATTTTGAAGCAAAATAAGACTCAAGAATCATTTACAAAATTATATAACTTACCACATAGATAATTTTTCCTTTTTTTATAATCTTAAATTATTTTTTCGGGAAGTTTTAATAGGATTAATCTCCAAACTCCCTTTTCGAATTATGTGCACTTTTGTATAATTTAATGTATGAATTCGAACAAAGATACATTATTGTAATTATTAGTACAACTTATTGGATTTGGACTTGAAACAATCTCTTACAGTCAAACCAACTGAAGCGTACCCCTCAAGATTGCAATAAATTATTAATGAACTGATTATTTGAAACTTGAACCTGCTAGTCATTTCAAGAACGCAATAATGAATTGATTATTCGAATATTGAACTCACTCCCTCGATCCAAGACTATGGCTAACAGGTTCCATTTTCGAACAATCAATTCACTGTTGCCAGTAGTAGGTTTCAAACCTACTGTAGACTTTTCTAGAATGCAATAGTGATCGAATTGATTTTTTGAAAACGGATCCGGTTAGCCGTATTCTTGGATCAAATGGGTGAGTTCGATATTCAAATAATCAATTCATTATTGCATTCTTAAAACGACCTAGCGGGTTAAAGTTTCAAATAATCAGTTCATTAATGCCATCTTGAGGGGTATGCTTCACTTGGTTTGACTGTAAAAGTGACCGAGCCGTGTTTGTCTTCACAGTGGGAACAATCAGTATTTTATTTTACAAAAAGAAAATTATATTATTCTAAGTTACAGAATGAATAACAAATGACATCACATTACAAATCATATGGCCCAATACTTGTAACTTACAGAGTGGATGTACAAATAGCATCACATTTACAAATCATATGGCCAAATAACTGTAACTTACAGAGTGGATGTACAAATAACATCGCATTTACAAATTACTACTGTTATACATAAAATAATAACAAGTGGGAACAAATTGATAAAAACAATGATCCCACATGTGAAGATATCATTTTGATAACATTTTTGTCCCTTCTAAATTTGTTGGTGTATGATTGAATTATCTTCAGATCATCTTCATAAGCCTTTGGCAATCTTTGTTTATCTTTGGAACTCTTCAGAAAAATGTTGATCGGAAAAGTTTGTGTGGCATAAGACACATTTTGGAAAATCTTTAAGCAGCAAAAACATTATGTATAATTTGTGAGAATTTTATATAATAAAAAAGAAATTACGTGGTTGCTAGGAGAAATGAAACTTCTCTTCACTTGCTAAAAATATTTCACGAGCACATGCAGCCCACTCATGAAATATTTTTCAACGCATGACGATAAATTTTGTGTCTCCATGTGGCTACACAATTCTCTATCTGATTATAAAACTCATGAACAGCATTTTAGACAACTGGAGCATCTTAACTGATACTCACTGAGATTCCCAATGCTGGAATACCATTCTCAAGAAACACTGTAGTGATCGTGTGTTGTAGCTATCACAGAGGAACAATAAACAAGGTAAAATTAACAGTTTAATTGGACTAAATTAGTTTATACATGTAATTAATTCAGAATGATCCACCTCCTTATTCCTCTGTAGAATAACTCTTTTCAATAATAAAAAAATATGACAAAAAACAACAACGATAAAAACGGCAATAATTATGATAAATTATAGTCATACGGTAACAACATTCTTAATGTAAATAGAAATTATATATTTATTTTACACCATTACTGAGATTTTTGGATAGAATTGATCGCATGAAAAACTGAATACGGAAATCTCTTCATCCAATCACAATTGCGAAATGGCTTCACCACACTTGGGAAATGCATTCCATCCAATCAGTAATCAGCTTCCAAATGAATCAGTCAGTTTGAAATGCATGCATACATGTTGTTGTTGGTACCTCTTTAATCATCATTCACATAATTTTGTAGAATTTCCTCAAGTTTACTCCAACCACAGACAATGGCAAAAAGTTTGAACAGGTTTTCGCTTCAGATAAACCAATAAAAACTCCATCCAGGAACAGCAGAACAAGAAGACTCAAGCAAAAACCCGACGAGACTTGAAGGTTACCCTGCTTAGCAATTTCCTCAAACAGAAGGAAGTGGCAAGAAAAGTTTTAAAGTTGAAGGAAAATACTGTATGCCATAAGCATAACTGATGATCACAAAGAGTTTTACCAAGCAAAGAAATGTCTGGATGCTCAAAGCAAATTAAACAGCTTAAAAACAAATCAAACACAGCTGAAATTTTGACTGATGACGAGGTAAATATTCTGCACAAAAAATATTTACACTCAGTTTTTAAGAAGCAGCAACGTTTTGACTAGCACTCAAAGTATTATTTGACATTTTTTTCTGGCAAATGAAGGGTGAAAATCTCAGTAAGTATAAAATAAACAAAGGACAGCATGCAAAGTGCTTTGTACAGTGATTACACACTCGTTTTTGTATCAGAAAACTCACTGGTTCCTTTTCCGATATGTCAACAACTTGTGTGCAAATAAAATATGAGCACTTTCCATGAAGTAATCCATATTTAATAATACATATTAAGTAATACAATAATATATTATGATTATTTACAGTGCGTTTACTGAAACCGGGGCCACCCAGACAATGAAAACCAATCAGATGGCAGAACTGAAACAATAGATTCCAACATTTTTAAATCCAGCCAATCAAATGTTCGGTACAAAACAATGAAATCCCAACTTGTTCTTTGTGATGCTTACGCAACTACGGTGTCGCTTATCAATAAATGGTCATGTTCAAACCGTCAGCACTTTCGCGTGCTTGAATTTTATTGTATCAAGAGCCCATGATTGAATGCTGCAATTTCTAAGGGGCAGTTGGTTGGTTTAGAAACTATATCAAAAGAAAAGCTGCGTAAGAATGTCAGTCATCAATATAATATACCACCAGAGTGTGTGGTGTAGGGCTTGAATATTGTCGCGACTGTTTCAAAGAAACCATTGAAATGGTCTCTGAGAAGGCAAGGTTCCAATAGCGCCATCGTTTGCTTTTGCCGAGTAATTTTACACGCTGCGGCTTTGATGGTACAACGCAGAAAGAATTTTCGATGAAGATGTTACTCTGATCAATACAGTGATAACCCAGAAACTGGGCTCAAACTCCAAATTGTACAGCTGCTGAGACAGTGAACGCAATCGTTTTTCCGAGAAGTGAGTGGTGAATTTCACGGTAATGACAACCGAAAGCTGTGTATAAATAGAAACACGCACAGACAACAGGAGCGAAACTGCGAAACAAAAAACCGTAAAGAAGAATTTTTTTGGCCGTTTAATGTTCACAGTTGAAAGCGGTCAATATAATGAACTAAGTAATACCACCGTTAAATGTAAAATCTAAAGTAAAGTAACATAAAATTTTCTAACGAGATGACAATTCACTGCGCAGACACCGTAGTCGAGAGCATCTTAACGAACAAGTTGAGATTTCATTGTTTTGTACCGGGCGTTTGATTGGCCGGATTTGAAAATAAGGCATTTGATTGGCTGGATTTGAAAATGTTTGAATCTATTGTTTCGGTTCTGCCATCTGATTGGTTTTCATTGTCTGGGTGGCCCCGGTTTCAGTAAATGCACTGTAACTGAAAAGTGATGGATTAACTAGTACATTCTAATGTAATAATAACAAAAAACAGACTCAAAGACATTAGACTGACAGTAGTAAACACCTAGAATCCTCATGACTCAAACATAACCAAGGGCTAAATAAATACAGAGATAAAGTACAGTAAAGACCAGTATGTAAGAGCCTAAAGCTTCTGAAGTCTGGCAAAATAGATTCTTACATCTTGAGTGAATTGTTGGCAAAATTTTAGGCTAATTAGGCTCTTAATCAGGTTCTTCATTTCTGTCAAAGACATAAAGCTATTGATTACCAGAAAATATACACAACATGTAAACTTGGGTTTGGTTCTTGAATATAAGTACGTAAGAACTTATTCACAACTGTATTATGTACTTTCTTGTAAAAAAAAAATGGAAACTCAGAGTCACACTCCTAGGTTAACATTTTTATCATAATTTATCTCTAACCCACATATAAGAATCTGGTTGACCTGCTGGCTAAACAGGTTCTTATATATTTAAGTTTTAAAATGGTTAACTTCTGCCAGCAGGCTCTTAAAGTGCATCTAACCCCAAAATATTTTTTCGCTTAAATAAGTCTTTGCACCTGTTCGAAACGCACTGTACCTTTTAAAACTAAATCTTGACTTTTTTATAGGCTGTAAAAGTTAGAAATCTAGCCATCACCTGTTGCAGGACCGAGCTAGTGAGGAGCATGGGTCTATTCCTGGGTTGACGTCACAGACTGATTTGCATCGTATTAAGTCTTTGTAACCATGCATGCAAAGAAGTTTGTGACATGAACCCAAGAATAGACCGATACCCTTTACTTGCTCGGTCGTGGAACAGATGATGGCCAGAATTCTTAACCCAGATAAAGAAGTCAAGATTAGGGCTGAAAAGGGGCAAAAAGGCACAATGCATTTCAAACAGGTACAAAGAGTTATTTAAGTTATTTTGGGGTTAGGTGCACCTTAAACCACTTACATGCAGGTTTTTACTAATTTAATCCGAGGGTAAATATAGTTTTCACTTCACTTCACAATTCTATAGTTAATGTGAGTGGAAAAAAAGGACACAAAATAAGACAGCTTTCATCCTATACCTTTGTAACTGAAAGTCTGGTTTTAGCAAATCCAATCTGACCCTTTGAAATGTCATTTGAGAAACCACTAGCTGTTCCATATTCATGAGCCTGAAAATGTCCAAATGACCTGCAAATAATAATATGTTCACAGACATGGATGATAATTAAACTAAAAATACTGAAACTGCAGTCAGGGATGGACATCAGAGTTAAAATTTGTGCTTGACACTGACTTATTTAACGTTTGAAACGACGTTAATAAACTTCAAAGACATTTCGACCGAACAACTTCGGCCTTCATCGGTTTTTTAAAAAAGCCAATTGAGTGACAGCTTTCTAACGGTTCACAGTTTTGCGCGTGCTACGCCAGCACTGACACAACTAACGACCGCTGCGCGTGATTACGCGAGGGATTCATAAACATCTGGAATGTCAATGTGTTCGTTTCCCTTGTTGTTGTCTCTCTTCGAATACCTAAGGCCTTGAGAAAAAAACAGGTGCATCCCCCACGATGGTGTTACCGATACGTGGATGACAGCCATGCGTGCCTTAAGAAGGATTACATGCAAGAGTTCCACGACCATCTGAATTCTGTTAACGTGAACATACAGTTCACCAAGGAGGTTGAGCAAGGTAACAAGCTCTCCTTCTTAGACCCAACAACAACCAGAGTACGTGGTCACATACAGGTCAGTGTGTACAGAAAACCAACACACACAGATGAGTACCTCAACTACAGCTCTCACTACCCTTCGCAGTACAAGAGGTCAGTCGTCAATACACTCCTTCACAGGGCCCAAGAAATTCCATCCACGAATGCAGAGCACTCTAGAGAGAGGAGACACGTCACCAAAGTGCTAAGGGACAACAACTACCCTCTGAGTTTTATCTGGAGTTCCAAGTCCTATCACAACTGCCTCCGCCAAGATTCGAGTACCAACGACTCTTCCAGCGCTAACGCATCGTCAGCGTCACCTTTTGTTGTTCTCCCGTATGTCAGAGGCATCTCTGAGAGAATTTCGAGAGTATTACATAACAACGGCGTTAAAGTGGGCTACAAACCTTTCCGTGTTCTGCGCACGTGTTTCCCAAGACCAAAGGACAAACCCTCTTCCTTGCAGTGCAGAGGTGTTGTTTACAAAGTCAGTTGCGTGGATTGCAATTTCGTATACTATGGACAGACTGACAAAGCCTTGCAAACAAGGTTAAAGTGGTACTATGATCAAATTTTTACCCCTTGATATTTTAGGTGTATCACATAGAAGTCCACGAAAGAATCAAAACGCCGTTTACCGTTTGCAAATATCTGCATTAGTTCCAGAGATATTTAAGTTTGAAAAATGTGCAGAATATGCAAATGAGATGACTGATGACGTCATACACTCAACCCAATATTATCTCAGGTACATAAATAGAGCTATCTTGGCCAATTTGCAACACAGATTATTGAAACTTGGCAGGCTAATAGTTCTATAGGAAACACACCCGTAGCTATAAAAATTATGTTCCCATGGCAACTCACTCTGTCCCAGTCCCCACCCACTTGAATTCAATATGTTAGTGATTTTAAGCTCGAAAAACGCTAAACAGGGCCACAAACTGTAGCTAACATATTTATATGCCTGCTGGATCATACATATGAGGCACCATTTGTAAATATGAAAACAGAATGCTGAAAGAGGCCAGAAATGCCTTTAATATTGGGGAGGTCTGGAACCCAGTATGTTGCCATGGTAACAAAACTTTTAAGCTCATATTGTGTTGCACCTTTAGAAGAACCTTACTGCAAAGAATCTTACATTTCTGTTAAAAATTGGCCGAGATATCTTTTTTCATCATATTTGATCAAAATTTGGTTGAGTATATGACGTCATTACTTGGCTAATTTGCATATTTTAAAAACTTGAATATCTCTGGAACGAAAAGAGATATTTGAAAAAAGTAAACGGCATTTTTCTTCCCATACAGACTACTTGTTTATGTTTTAAAATGGCTTCAATACGAAACATGCGATTTTCGTCATAGTACCACTTTAAAAGAACATAAAAGGGCCGTTCGGGTTGGAGACAACAATTCCAAAGTTGCGCAGCATGCGAACCAGTTTGTTCATAGTATAGACTTTGACCATGCGACAATTGTAGACAGGGCTAGCAATTTTCACGAGAGACTTTTTCTCGAGGCCTGGTATTCGAAGAGAGACAACAATGCGGGAAACGAACACCTCCATGATTGACATTCCAGATGTTTATGAATCCCTCGCGTAATCATGCGCAGCGGTCGTTAGTTGTGTCAGTGCTGGCGTAGCAGGCGCAAAACTGTGAACCGTTAGAAAGCTGTCACTCAATTGGCTTTTTTAAAAAACCGATGAAGGCCGAAGTTGTTCGGTCGAAATGTCTTTGAAGTTTATTAACATCGTTTCAAACGTTAAATAAGTCAGTGTCAAGCACAAATTTTAACTCTGATGGATGATAATGTTGGAAGAGAGATCAGGATATTATTGCTGTCTACTTCAATTTCATGTGGAGTACTTTGAGATAAGTTTTATTTTTAGCTCAGATCAATGGCTTGATAATGGACCCTGGTGAAAATCTTTGCAGGATCTTTCAGGATCCTAAAAGACCTGCAAAGACCCACACAGATCTTCAAAGACCTGCAAAGATCCTACAAAGATCCTCAAAGACAAGGATCTTTGAAGGATCCTCAAAGATTTTATGAGGATCTTCTCAAGATCTTATGAAGATCCTGGCAAAGATCCTTGCAAAGATCTTTTCCAGGATCTGTAAGGATCCTGAAGGATTTGATAAGGATCCTAAAGGATCTTAAAAGGATCTTAAAAGGATCCTTTCAAGGATCTTCAAGATATCTTTGTCAGGATCTTGAAGGATCCTTGAGGATATTGTTAGGATCTTTCAAGGATCTTTAAAAGATCTTTATGAGAATATTTGGAAGATCTTTGTCAGGATCCTTAAGGATATTGCTAAGATCTTTATAAGATCTTTAAAAGATCTTTATAAGGATCTTTGAAAGATCTTTGTCAGGATCCTTAAGGATATTGCTAGGATCTTTAAAAGATCTTTAAAAGATCTCTGAAAGATCTTTGTAAGGATCTTTGAAAGATCTTTGTCAGGATCCTTAAGGATATTGCTGGGATCTTTAAAAGATCTTTATAAGGATCCTTGAAAGATCTTGGTCAGGATCTTTAAGGATATTGCAAGGATCTTAGAGGGATCTTTAAAAGATCTTTATAAGGATCTTTGAAAGATCTTTCTCAGGATCCTTAAGGATATTGCTAGGATCTTTAAAAGATCTTTGTAAAGATCCTTGAAAGATCTTTGTAAGGATCTTTCAGGATATTGCAAGGATATTTGAAGGATCTTTAAAAGATCTTTATAAGGATCTTTGAAAGATCTTTGTCAGGATCCTTAAAGAATGATATTGCTAGGATCTTTAAAGGATCTTTAAAAGATCTTTGAATGATTTCTGAATGATCTTTGTCAGGATCCTGAAGGATATTGCTAGGATTTTTGGCAACATTAAATTCACAATATTATTTACTAGTCTTCTCACTGGCTATTAGCTCACCTTACAGATAATTTACTGATGTTCTTGTAGATTAGTGATTGAGAATTATCTGTAGGATGATATGCAAGCAATGCATGATTGCCAAAAGCATGGTCAAACTCACAGGTGGTGAATATTTCCATTTATGTTGAAAAATAATAAACTATGTTCCACGCAACAATGATTTGTCATTTTGCATAATAAAACAACTTAGATTCAGTTTTTGTGGTATCTGGAATAATCAAGGGCGAGGTATACGTAAGTGTTGTCAGCCTCATTCTTCAGCTTTGTGTAATAACACTTACCTTGACCCTGATTATTCTGGATGTTACAAACACCTAATTCAATGATAATATTGTTTAAACCTCTTACTGTTTTCATTAATCAATACAAGGTTGCCTTATGTATTTAAACCATTGCATTTGTTTGCTGCCAAGTCAGTCATGTTGGTAGTGTCTTAAGACAGGGCTGACATAGCCACTCACGCCATCAATGGAGGATGGCACAAACACACATCTGCATACAATGTTACAAGAGGGAACATAAGTGCACAATGCTGCTTCTTTGACGGCCTGAAATTGCTTAATGAAAAATACAATCGGCAGCCATTGGATCCCAGTAGGGTATCGATAATGAGAAGTGAGTATTAAATTTGTAAAATTAATCAATGTACATTAAAGATAGTTATGGTATTTCATGCCCTGAGCATCAGTTTAGTAACAAACATGTACGTTTACATTGTACAGTTAAGTTCTTATTGCACAGCCTTAATTTGGCATTTGTATTATCTTCAGTTTGCAAAACATGGTCACAAAGTCAACTGACAAGTTTTTAATTTACAAATCTGGCTGTAATATATATAATGGCAAAGAGTAGTTTACATTGACTATGAATCACTAGTATAAACGTGACCAACACAACACTCAAGCCTTAATTAATATTGTTTATTCAATAGGCCAATTTACAGTTGTGTGCTTAGTTACCTGGCCATGAATGCAAGCTAGGCTGGAGGTGACCTTGCTTTGATACAGACCTCTCTGTTTTTCTCATGTAAATGCCAAGTAGTTAGCATAAGAACAACTTGATTTGCACAATAAAAGCAGTGAGGTCTGTATCAAAACACAGTCAACTACAGCCTCGCTGCCATTCAGAGGCCAGGTCACTAAGCCGACAACTGTAAAATGGGCTATTATCATTGAGAAAAGACAGAGGGGGAGAAGTTGTTTCAAACTTTAGGAGGGACACTTACTTATTCAAGGATTTACAGCACTGAAGCTATATTATAATCAATTTTTAAAAGACCCTGGGATATCACTATGAACATACGATTCTGTTAAAACTCTATGAAAATCCCATGAAGAGGTCATGAAAATGATTTCATGGCCCATGAATTAAGCAAAATTGATGGTCATGACCTAATCTGGGGTCATGAAATGTCCATGAAAAAAGAGGATATACTTTTCATGACTCATGAAAGTAAAAGTTGTCTCTTTCATGGTCCATGAATTTTCCATGAAAATGATGCTGATGGAGCACACACCATGAAACTCTGCCATAAAACTCATGCTCCATGTTTTTCATGGTTCTCTAAAAACCGGTGTAAACGAAATACAAAATTCAATGGGTCATGAAAAATGTTTCATACCCCATGAAATTGTAGTTTTGGTTCACATAATATTTATTACCATGAATTTACCCTTAAAATTATGTTTGGCAACTTGTATATGGAAATAAGAGGCATTAAAATTAGTTTTGGTGCAAATTATCTGTCCAATTTATTTGTTTATTTTATGGAATCAAGAACTAGCACACACAAGCTAAGAGGTCACCAATACACCAAAAGTTATCATATGAGCACACGTCATATTGCTTAAAGGACAAATGAACCAAAATGTAGACATTTTTTCCTTCGAGTCCAATGTGTTTATCAAGGATAAAGTAAACATATTTCAAAGTTTCAAACGAACTGAATTATAATGATATTGATATATTATTGATAGGAGCGATTCTAGAATACCCCGCCACTAAAATCTAGTGCTTAAAAACCTGCTCCCGCACTCCTGCAGTCACGTAATTTTGAATACATAGTTGGTGTTAAACAAGTGCTCTCGCAGTCCCGCACTCCCGCAGTGGAAATAAATGAATATTAAATAATTATAGAACTAGTGCTCCCGCAGTCCTGCACTCCCGCAGTGGAAATAAATGAATATTAAATGGTTTTAGAACTAGTGCTTATCATAAAGATCTTCAAAGATCTGCATAAGGATCTTCATGCAAATCTTCAAGGATCTTTAAAGATCCTAAAAAGATTTTCACCAGGGGAATGCCTTGTATAGGGTTAAAGCAGTTACCTTTTTCCATGGACTGATGGTAAATTGTTATTTGCTTAATGTATTGTTAATTTTAGTCTAATAACGCCAGTCAAAGGGAAGGAACAGTTCATTTGTTTAAAGGTTGCCAAATGTTAACAACAAAAAAGCATTAATGTCGACAGATATTTTTCCACAGAGATCAATCCCTTTCTTGACTACGTTAGTTTATAACGCACAGAAGTAGTTATTTCTGTCCCTGCTCATAATAAACTAGGTGCTCCGTGCAATACAATCTTCTTTAATTTAAGACAATTTCAGTCCAACTTTTGTGCAGAGGGAATATTGGCAAAGATATAAGTGACGCCACATATTGTTATTAATATGCCAACTGGAGAACTATTGGCTGGTGAAACAAAGAGTTATTTTGTTTAACATCTTCAACATCAAATAACAAAAACAATGTTTGTAAACAAATATCTTCGCTACATCATTGTGGTAACAAGATTAAGGCTCTTTGCTTACCCCGCGCCATGAACCACGATACATTTTCCCTTAATCTTTTTCACCAGCTTTGCTGCTGATGCAATTGCGTCCTGATTAATTGTCTCGAAGGCATTTTTATGCGTAACTGCTGATCCTCCGAGTTTAATGATAACTTCCAAGTCGAAATTGCACGCCATATTCAAGCCATAAACAACAACGCTGAGACAAAATCAACCAGGCGTTCCACGAATCCAGTCAGTTCCAGACTTCTAATACTCTCACTCACCCTTCCCCGGGGGGATTCCCATAATTAAGAAAATATAACTTTATTAACACGGTTTTTCCATCAGTCAATTGAATTACTGGACTATCATAACGAAACCTCGCTAATTTTAGCTATCTTCTTGGGTCTACTGCACTTATTTCTGTTTTTTACTGCACTTATTTCCGGCAGGGTTCAATTCATTCTATTAAATCATACTCAACATGCGGCCAATAGCGGCCAATGCCAACTTATATCTACCTGAAGTGACCAACTCGAAAGCTTATTGGCCACCGTGCACAACTAAATATTGTCTCTTCTAGCTAATTATATATTTGTATTCTATATATCAATCACCTTGTATACCGTCTTAAGTCATATTTTCTGTAAACAGTGTGCAATAACAAAACTTGAAACTTTCCGACGAGCAATTCCTCCACCCTTTGATGCCCGCTGTTGTAAAGGACGAATTTTTAAACTTAATATATCTTATACTTTCCGTGACATTATTTCAATCTGTGACTATAACAACAATACTTCCTTTAATGTATGTCACCTTGATGGGTAACCTGATGACTATTTGGTTCAGGAGCCATTACATAGCTGGGATATGTTGTAGTAGCGATATGACATTTCGGGGCAATTGATGCGTTTATGGTTTCTTTGAAATTATCCTTTGTTCTCAAATGATGACTCTCAGCAAAACAGATGTGCTTGTAAGCTATTTGAGTGACCACATGACAGTTTCCGTGATTTGTTCAAAGATAATTAGAAACTACATTCTAAGTGACTTTGGGTGCTTTTAATATTTCATTTCACGTGTTCGATAATAAGTCGAAAGCAATGGATTTGAATCAAGCCAATATGTATCACACAGACGGTAGTAAAATTCTCCCCCGGCGCAAGTGTAGAAGGACAGGCTTGAGACTGACTCACACAGCAGTGCATATTAATAAAGAGCAACTGAAGCAGCTGAAGGAAGCTTTCGATTTCATTGATCAAGACCACGATGGCGTGATAAGCAAGGAGGACCTGCAAACAATTTTGATCTCTCTTGGACAAAAACCAACAGATAAACAGGTGAAAGATATGCTCAATGAGGTAACAGGGAGTGTGGATTTTGCCAGATTTCTGTCCATGTTTGCTTCTAAGATGGGAGCAGCTGATCCCGAAGAGTTGATTAGAAATGCTTTCACGTGTTTTGATGAAGATTGCGATGGATTTATAAATCTGGACGAGTTCAAAGAATTGTTGATGACGATGGGGCTCAGGCTTACGGAGCAACAGGTACAATTGTGCGCACCACGCTTTAGCCTTAGATTTCAAACTTTCTATGTACCTATATCAGAGACTCGTTTATTCTTAGGCTTCAATGGATAATAAAAGTAATGGTAAACTTCTCGCGACTTTGGTGTTGGGTGGCAGGGCGGTAGCCAGAAAAAAATTTTGACTGAGGCAATGTCTATGAATAACTTATGACTGAGGCAATCAGTCCATGGTTGAGTTTTCTTCCTAGGTATTAGGTACTATAAACAACAAAAGCCAAAGAAATGACCAAGGCAAGTGCCTCGGTTGGCCTGTTACAAGCTACGGCGCTGGGTGGTCTTTACATTTTCAAGGTCACAATTATTTGTAGCTTACGTTGAATTCAGTATACGTCAACAAAAATTAATTAAATTGGAACGTTTTTGAAACACTAAATATAAAGAGGGATGGTATACTTCGGAGGCCAGAGTTAACTTTTGAGTTTCGATACCTAGAAAAATTAGTAAAGGGTCAAACTGCTAAACTTTTACTTAATTGAGTGGAAATATAGCAGTTTATGTCAAAACTCTCAGGCTTCAGGGTAAAGAATTCCATGGCAATCAACTGCTCATTCCTAATTGTATTTTTACTTTGTTTCAATATCTTCAGGTAGATGAAGTTTTTCTTCATGGGACGCTGACTGATGACGATGGGCAATTTAAATGCGAAGACGTCGTGCGACTATTGAAATACGGAGAAGGAAATAACGACATATGAAGAAACGTGACTAATGTAATCTGTCAAGTAATGCAGCCAAATTGAAACTCGTCTGAAATTAAACTTGTAGTTTGTGACTACCTTAATGCTTGGACGAAACTCTGATTTTTAAGACTGTTTTTTTTTTATTATTTTTTGATTTTAGCTTTTTCTTTAACATTGATGAAAGAGTTTTTAAAATAACTTTTAAAGCACCTAAAATTTTAAAGCTTTTAATATATTGTTAATAACAACAATAGTAATACGGTCATAATTCTAATATAAATCGTATCTATAACAAAATTCTCGATCGTGATTGGTTCTCATGTAATCGGCGCGCGATCACGTGGGTGTCCAAATACAGGTGTCCGATTTGAACTTTTTGCAATCGGACACCTGCAATTGGATACTCACGTGATTTTCACGCCAATTACGCGCGCTTTAATGGCTTCCTTAGCAATGTTTTCTACAGTTTTCAAAACTTAGGAAAAGCGCTACAGACGTTTTCACTCTATAAAAGTTCTGAAAAACATTTTTAATTCCGAAATTTGTTATAGATACGATTAATTAGTAATTGGACCTCGTGTCGTACAATTCAGGGAGAAATCGTGCTCGTAATTTCAAATCGGCCTCGCGCTTCGTGCTCGTCCGATTTTGAAATTACTCGCGCGATTACTCCCTGAATTGTACTCCACTAGCACTCGGTCCAATTACTATTACTTATGATAATAATATAGTAATGATAGTAATAATAATCATCATTTTGCTGACTTTGAAATAATAGACTAATACAGCGCTTTTTCTCTACGATTCAATGGAGCTCTATACAGATTGTACATCCTAAAATGTGTTATTACTATTAAAATATTGAAAAAAAAAATTAAAATGAGTTGACTTTTATTCTATACTTTTTAGATCAAGTAATTTTGCATGCTAAATCATTTTGTATGTCATACTAATTACCTGATTAACTAACGACCATTATAGGTGCATTAAGCGCATGTATCTCCAGTAGCCGCCAAGGTGTTTTATGGGTGTTCCATGAGTGTTATGGTAACATCTTTGATTTGAATACATTTCCGTTCTCAAAGGCAGGTGATAAAACAAAAATATACATATCACTGATGAGAAACGACTGTGTTGAAAGTGGAAAATGCTTTGTTTTCTGAAGCAACTTTTGCAGCTTTTCACTGTAAGCTACTGTACAGCCAGCAGAACCAGGTGCTGTCTTGTTCGCAAAGTAGAAATGTATGAGTTAAAACTAATATTATGACTATGTTGGGATGATAAAACGAGAAACTAAATAGAACGCTTGGGTCTACAAAGGTGCAAACAAAGATGCGATCTTTGACATTATATCAATGATCAGCTATTTTAGTACTTGTATACGACAAGCGGCAATGTATATACTGCGTTCTTGGCTCAAATTGTTTCTCTATTCAGCATTTGCCTTGGCTGGTATGTCTGTGCTGCGGCTTGTTCTTCAGGATCCAGAATTTCTGTTTGATGTATCACACCTGGGCATCAGATACGTGGCAGGAAATGGATTATTGAATGATACAAAAGACGCGATTGTGACACAAGCGATTAGTGCTGAAGGCAACGCCGCTGAATTTGCCAACAAGTGGATTACATTAGATTTCATCGGCGACAGGAACAGCATCGAACTGATTAAAAATCAGAATGGCAGAAATGATAAATCGCAGACACCTTGGAAGATTTTTACCAATGATACAAATCAAGACACAACAAAAAGGTTCTCACTTGAAAAGAAAAGAAAATTTCCATCACCAAGTACAAGCAGCGTACATCCGGAGAAAACTGCTACAGTCGCTCACTTCCAGCCTACCACAAGAAATGTCTACTCATCAAAGCCATCGAAGCAAAGTTCGCTTTATATTCGCTCGCAACTTGCTAAAGTGTATGGCGAACACGGGTGTCCTGATAACCCATGGCGTGGAGGATTATCAGAGCTCGTCCATGCCTGGACTAACATTTCTAAACAGCATAACATTGAGTACGTGTTAGCGTGTGGGAGTCTTCTCGAGGCGTTGCGAGACAGCGACGTTATACCTTACGATTCGGACTTAGACATTCTCGTTGATATCAATTATTACCCGATTTTGAAGAGGTTAGCGGTGGAACGGCGATATATTGAAAGCTCAGATACAAAGATTTACTTAGTTCTTCAGCCAGAGTTTACGTTGAACATTCCTGTAGAATCAAGAAAACGTTACGACTGCCAAGGAAAGGTACTGTTTTTTTCCTTTAATTCAGTATTAATTCAATAAAAAAAATTACATTTTATAACTGAGAAAATTACTTCATTATGATTGGTTGAGAGCCAGCTCAATTTCTAATTTGCACGTGCACTGAGCTGCAAATTCCGACGAGCGCGCGTTCTCGATTTTCTAGTAATAGAATAAACTAGTAATAGTTCTCTGCCCCCGCTTCTATTTTATTCGTCAAGGGTATAAAATTCTTATAAAAATTCCACTGCTTATAAGGAAACTATTATTTATTGTACGAAATGAAATTTTATATTTTTTTGTTAACTATATCACTCATACTGTTCAAGTAACTTGGGTATCTTACCTGTATCATAAATATGATCCAAAGAAACAACTAAGTTAACTGAACCAACACATTCTGTTTAACTCATTCTATCAGTATCCTTTACATAATAATCTCACGAAGTGCATTCTGGAAAAAAAGCAAAATCAAACCACTTTGTTGTTCTAGTTTGAAATTAAACTGAAACGCCCCCGGGGAGGGGTACTCCCTTATAAAGGCTTAATGGGGACGTGCGGCCAGCCAGGGTATGTTTTTCACTCAGTCGGGATTTTTGTCTTAAACAGGGTATCGAATTTATCAGTTTTTGTCTTAATCAGGGTATCGATTTATCAATTTTTGTCTTAAATGGGATATCTTTTCTTGGACGATAAACAGCAAAATTTTTACAAGCTCTTGTAAATTAATATTGACTTCCGTTGGCTTTGGCATTGATACCAGGCACATTAAATTTCCATTGATTGCACAACAAGAAAGAGACACAATTTGTAACCGCAACTTTTAATCTGTCTTAAACAGGGTATCAAAAATCGGAATTCTGTCTTAAACAGGGTAGGAAAATCAGCGATATTTGTCTTAAACAGGGTCAGGGTATGAGGGGCTGGGCCGCACCTCCCCACCCAGAGATATATCGAGTACCCCCCCCCCCCCCGGGCTGAAACGAACTATTTGTCCTGATGTACATGGACTCCATAAGAGCAAACGTATCTCGAAAACAGAACAGGAGTCGAGATTTTTTTCCCGAGATGTAAACAGAAGTATCGCGTTACTGTCGCCGGCATATATGCAAATTAGGGTCATGCTTTTTCTCCTCAACGAAAATGCCGCAAAACATTTACATTTACATTTGGATCCCTGCCATTCAACCCAGCCGTCGCATAAGCTCTACGCCATGTAGGATTACTCAGTAAAAATAAGCGATCCAAATAAACGTGATCTTTATACGTGTGGTGTTTGGGTCGAGTCAGTCGACGCCGTTGCTGATTTGTGTCCGACAAATCAACTTCTGTACCAAACAGTTCAATCTGGTACTGCTGAATAACCTTTGAAGTCAAGATATGAGGAAATCACTCTGGTGACAGATACCCGCACTGAAATATAGTATCTTCCTCAATCTCCTCCTCGTGTTCGTGGTTGCAAGAATTACCCATGTAGCAATGCCTTGCGAGTGGACTGAAAAATTAACCGGGACCACCGTGCGCCCCTAGTTTCTTCAAATCGGGATTGATTCGCATACTACACCAATATTTCACACATTCTTTATAAGTATACGCGGGGGAGACTATAATGCCTCCTCGGGTTTTGGCCCTGGGCCAAAACCCTGCGGGGACAATAAGGCTCGATCAATAAGGAATTTACACTACTTGCAATATTTGCACGAGTAACTTCACGAGTAACTGCACTCGCCCGAAGGCTTATGCAATTTTGAAAGAATTTTCTTTGTAAAAATCGCAAAATACGGCACTCGTATTCATACAATTGCCTCTACTAATTTGTAAATACTTCAGAAGTCTTATTATCCCGGATAATGGTTAATTTGTTGCTCATGTGTGAGGTTGGTTTAAGCTTCTTTTAACATAGGGTTAATTGACGAAAATCATTTCAATTTTTCGCAGGTTAATCTAAACAACTTTACCTAAATCACACAACGTGGCAACGCAGCTGTCAGGTTATTCTCTTTCAGTCGCGAATTGTGTAATTCTGAAACGATCGAGCCCGACAGTGCCTCCCGCACACTCAATTTCATATCCAGCGGTTAGACGCAGAGCAATTGCAACTACTTGACATCCGAAAAGAGTTTGAATATCAGAGAACCAGGTTGTAGTACCCAGTAGCTCCGGAGCGCGCGCAACTCAAAATGCATGCAGTTCAAAGTTTGGTTCTCAGAGGAGAAAAAGCGTTAAATAATTAATCATAAACGTTATCAATGAGTAGCATCGCTGTTCATTTTTTACTCGTCATAAGTATTTTGAACTACCTAACGGGATCGTCACTTTTTGGTAATATCGAGTTATAAGGAAGGAAGTTTTGTACGTTCTCACCAAATGTCACGGAGTTTATTCGCTCGATCCTTTAGTTTTTTTCTCAGAAAAATGTTTTTACTCGGAATATCTATTCGCTAGAGGTTCACTTTTTACTTCGGCTTAACATTACAAGAGACGGAAATATGATTTTTTATCTGGGAGGGCCTGCATGACAACTAGATCGCACTGAGACTTTTTTTTTATTTTTATTTTTCTCAGGAGACAGCAAGTCTTGTCGATCAGTGTTCTTTTCAAGAGCCAATGGGAAGACTCTTTAAAGGAAACCTTCACATTGATATTTTCCATTTTTACGAAAGAGTACACTACGTAGACGACCCAAGCGAAAGTAAACTTAAACAGTATCAGAAAAAAGATTTCTATCCATTCAGATCCTGCAGTTTTATGGGCTTCGAAGCGTGGTGTCCAAACAAGCCTTGGGAAATTTTACGACTCTACTTTGATACTGACAACTTTGAACCAATCTACAAATGTAAGAATGGAACCTGGGTTGATAAGAGTGGTTTAGCTGCTGATGTGATTTAAACAAAGCACTGGAAACATGACGGGTGAATAACAATATAATCTATTTCTAATCCAACATGATGCCATTTAGTATAAAAGAAGAGTCAGTAGCGCTTTACAACAGGTATAATAATGGTTATAATATTTACAGGAATAAAAAAGAAATTTATGCAAAGATAAATAATTGCTAAATTAAAATGTATGCACAATGTAAAAAAGTAATTGTATATAAAATGAAAGTGGGTAAACGCAGAACAGAAGATCATTTTAAAATAAAGTAGACAAGGAGTTTTGATAACTCAACCAACAAAATCGAAATCCTTATTTGAGATGATTAAAGAAGCGTCATCAATCTCGTTCCCAGAGCCCAAGTGTCTTTTGGTCAGCACGAAGACACGGAACTCTGGAATAATCAAATTTTCAGACCAAGATTTTAGGAGCTCCGGTTTCACGGCACATGGGTGTCTTGGTTTACAACATGGCCAATAATTTCATTGTATCCTTCCTTGATCGTTTCCCTTTGGGACTTTTCACCGAAAAGCCGAAATAAGGTGATCATTAGAACCTAAGGCTTTACAGCAGCAGCGACAAATTTTCGTGTTTACAAGTTTAGTTGGAGTTTTCTGCGCCACATTCGTTCAGATATGTCCAGAAATGCAAATTAATGAGATGCTTGCTCTTTAGGCTAGTTTTCACTAGCGACGGAGTCGGAGCCGTAGTCGGAGTCATAAGAGAGCTTATGACCTAATGAAAATCGAAAATCGGAGACGTAAGCGGAGTCATCGGAGTCGGAAGAATCAGAACGTTTCCATTTCTTCCGATTCCGTTTACCACTCCGTCGCTTATGATCCAGTGAAAACTAGGTTGTCGGAGTCGGAAGCACAAGCGGAAGAACCAACCAATAGCAAGGCCCAGAATCGAACTTTGTCATTGGTTAATTCTTCCGCTTCTGCTTGCGACTCCGACAATGCAGTTTTCACTTGATCGTAAGCGACGGAGTCACAAGCAGAATCAGTGTTCTGCTTCCTACTACGTCGGTTTGATTTTCACTAGATCGTATCGCTCTACGTTTGTGATTACGACTCCGACTTCGACTCCGTCGCTAGTGAAAACCAGCCTTTTATGATAAGCGTCCTCTTTCCCAAAAAGTCACCAAAACACACATAATTCTGTCAAATATGAAGTAATATGAAAATGACACTTTGTGATTCTTATTTATAAAGAGCATTGAATCTCGTTAACCGGCATTCCTGGACATAAGTGTATTAGTTTGAAATTCTCGCCCACCAGCACTCACTCACTGTTCTGATTTGTTTACAAGCAATTTTACTTCCGGTAGTTTACGCATAAGCCTGCGAACGCAGACGTATTTCTGGTGTCACTTAGTTCGGCCGAAAACAATTTATTTCGGCGTAACCAAGTAACAGCCGGAAGTACTTCTGCCCCGGGACGTCTGCGTTCGCAGGCTATTTACGCATGAGCAGTCTGATAAATCAAGTAGCCAATCATCATAGCTCTGGAAATTGATTGTTCAAGAGCTCCGTGTCTTGGTACTGACCAAAAGACACGTAGGCTCTGGGAACGAGATTGAAGAGTTGTCACTTTGCTGATTATTTCTGCAACTTCGTTCCCAGGAGCCTCTCTCTACCTAGGAAAAGTACCCTAGTTCGGCTGGGCACCTGCCTGCTAGATTTTAGCAGATTCCAGAGATGTGATTGAGGCAGGGGCTGGGAAGTTTAAAAGTTTGTCTCCACTGAGCTCGCCTACTGAGCCCAGTAGGGAGTGGAATTTGTATCCTTCCAGTTGTGGATCGGCAAAACCGAAAGCGAAGACATTGACACATTCGATACTTGAGTTCAATGCGTTCAATGCTTGGCTAAAAGCGGGAAAGCGTGCAAGAAAAACCTCTGGCACCCAGGGTATGGAATTTGTGGCTGTACAAAAATTTGGCAAAGATCCAACCTCGTTTGGAACCCTTCCAGGGTAAAGGTCCTGGGAACGAGGTTGATGAATTTTATGTTCTCGTGGCTAGAACAATATCTCACTTGTTCGCTACGCTGACTCGTGAGATATTGTTCTTGCCACTAGAACATAAAATCCATATCTTCTCGCCACCATGTTATATCCCCTATATAATTCGATGCCATATTGTGTCTATTGTGTGGTTCATAGAGAGAGCTTGGGATTGCTGTGGTTGATACACACGAAACTTGAAGTTTTATATTATGCCTAATAAAATAAAAATATATATATATAGAGAGAGGATATTATATGCCCGCGAGTGGATATGAATTTTATCTTTGAGTGTTCAACTCGATATCTCACGAGGGGAGTTGAACACGAGAAGATAAAACTCATGTCCACAAGCGGGCATGTAATATTCTGTTTATTCTATAAACACCACTGGGAGCCTGCAACTGCACCATATTCCTGTCACGGCGTTTTCACAGACAGATCTATTTTTAGTTTGAATTTATCTCGAATTTAGATCCCCACGAGAACGTCAGTGACCAATTGCAATCACAGGCACGGACTAATGTTGACATGTCGACATGATGTCGACATGTTCACGTGAGGCCGCATTGTTTTATTTAATTTTTCTTCAGGTGCAAGAATTGGGACTTCAAACCGATTACATGAACGACCGCGGAACGCATGCGTTTATCCGAAAGATCATGGTCCTGCTCTTCCTCCCAG
>JAHPZR010039237.1:20000-27500 GCA_019787425.1 Platygyra sinensis | reverse complement strand
GGTCGTTCTGGTATACCAGGATCTGGTATACCCCCTGATTGGTTAATTTTGACAGATTTTGTCAACACTCGAGCATAACTGACACAGATGAGATGTACGATATATATTGCGGCGGTCAGAGACCTTTCAACGAGTAACGCGGTGTTCAAATCTCAACTGAAATCTCTTATAAACAACAATAAGCTAAAAGTGAAGTGCCTTCGGGATACCGTTAGAATGTTCCCATATTTTATATGGCATTGTAGCATACCATATTATCAGGCAAACACTGGCTGCAAACGGGCTGAACTTTTCACATGTTCATGTCGAAACGGTCTTATTATGCCACACTGTTAACCATCAATAATTCAACTACAGGGGTTACCGCTAGGCCAAAATATCTTCGCTCACAACAAACGGAGACCAGTCTTCGACATTTAAATACTCATCCACTTTCGAGGGATCGCTTCTCAAACCATTTTCACCACATAATATGCCTCTTTTTGGGTGTTTTCCTCTTAATTTGCTTAGATATCTTGTAATATTTATTAAAGCTTAGCGCAGAACTTAGCGAAAAGTCCACACGTTCCACTACACTGGTGACACGCGTACCCGGTTTGCACACAACGCTTGGTGAATCAACAGTATCTTGATACCTGTGCATCGAATCCTTGGGTAGATAAATTGTCTCGATTAATCCGTCCTATATAGGCTTGATTTTCATATATATTTGTGCTTCGAACTTCCAACATTCTGCGCCGCTCGCATGACCTCGAAGAACAAGAGAGTTATTTACCTGGGACTTAGTCCTTCCGCGGTGAAGCCAATGTTTTGGTTTAGCCTGTTAGCCAATGAAATTACAGGAAATTTTATATCCAGTTCTAGTTGTGGCCCTTACTGCCAACTGAGCTATCTCGGCTGTGATGCAAGCGTTGAAAATAACGTGAAATAAATGATAATCGTAGAAGAAATAATGCACAGAACAATTTAAGTTCAGTGTAAGTCCATGTCATATTGCAAAAATTTCACAAATTTCTTTCCATGGAAGAAACTGTAGAACCGAAATGGAACATTAAGAAAAAAGTGTCCTGACAAAAGTAACCAAAATGTAAAATTGTCTGAATAAACAATAAGTCTTAATACAATAGAATTAGGAAAAAAATGTGCCGAGACCCGGGATTATTCAGAACGCATGCGAGCGAGTTCTCCGGATTTGAACCAGGGACCTTCAGATCTTCAGTCTGACGCTCTCCCAACTGAGCTATCTCGGCACTCATGCAAGTATTGAAAATAACGTCAAATCAATGAGAATCTTAAAAGAAATAATGAACAGAAACAATTTAAGTTCAGTGTAAGTCAACGTCATATTGCAAAAATTTCACAAATTTCTTTCCATGGAAGAAACTGTTGAACCGAAAGGGAACAGTAAGCAAAAAGCGTCTTGACAAAAGTAACCAAAATGTAAAATTGTCTGAATAAACAATAAGTCTTAATACGATAGAATTAGGAAAAAATGTGCCGAGACCCGGGATTATTCAGAACTCATACGAGCGAGTTCTCCGGATTTGAACAAGGGACCTCGTCAGATCTTCAGTCTGACGCTCTCCCAACTGAGCTATCTTGGCAGTGATGCAATCGTGAAAATAACGTCAAATAAATGATAATCGTGAAGGAAATAATGAACAGAAACAATTTAAGTTCACTGTAAGTCGACCTCACAAGTTCCAAAAATTTCATAAATTTCTTTGTGGCGAAGTGTTGGTAGAACCTAAATAGAACAAAAAAAGGTATCTTGAGGGTAACAAACTGTTATTGCAGCCAGGATTTTTTCTTTCTTTTCTTTGGGACAGCTATGGAGCGCTTGGAAGAAAGTACACATTACTATTTTCTACTTCAGATTCTAGGTCGCACACTTCTTCGCATTTGTTTCCTTGGTCACTATGTTAATGCTTGTATATTATTATTGTTTATTAGCTCGTCTGCAATAAACACAACTGGTCGTGTCTTTCCTACATTACTGAGTCTGTTGTTTTTTCTGCTGCCGGTAGTGCAGTGACATAATAGCCAACAAAGATCCTCCTGCCTTGAGGTTCACATTTTGCAGTTCATTTAATAACAATCATTGAAATATATTACAATGGCATTACGTTGCTACACTGTTATAAAATTTGTAGATTGCAAAGTAATAGTTGAAATCGGAAGAAGTTCCAGCGCGACTGTTTTAATTTTTAGCACTGACATCATTTGTTGTCGCAGTACCACACTGTGTTGTCATGAAGCTTTCTATAACCCCCGAATTTCATCGGACCTTGTTAGAACGAAGTTCTATTGTTTTAGGGCTAGGGTTCATTGTTACTATTGTTTGTATATCATTTTTACAGTCAGTCCTGTGAGACGTTCGTAAGAGCTTCGTGGCGACCCGTACTAAACCAACTTCTCATTCAATATGCAGATATTTTTCATTCAAAGTTGTCATAACGAATAGCATATTAGTTTCGGTTTTTTTATTTATCAACTATTTTCAAAAGGATTATTGTTTATTCTACGAGATATGATTTCCTGCACTAACGTACTTTACATGGAAGTAATGTTGTTTTGAAAATCTCGTGTTCGACTCTTTTTGAGGGGGAAGGGGTGGGAGAGAATATGGGTTAGCGGATTATCCCCCTTCCCGCCTCCAACGTGCACCCTGCAAGAGTAATCTAACCATCCATATAAGTTACAAACCAAACTCGCAAAATTAAACTGTTATAAAAATTCTTTCTTTGTCAGAATTATCCAACCTTGGAACGATCTTCCTATTAATGTATTCATTTGCGACAGTCCTAACGTTAGTAAGTTTAGATCAAGATTGAAGAATCATATGAATATTTATTGAACGACCATGTTATATTTATTTATGATACTTATCTGTTTCTTATCTGATTTTTTTTCATATTTTTATTAACTAGTTTTTATAGTGACCTTAGATTTTATATTTTATCTTTAGGAGATCTTTGATATAGGGCTGACCTCTGGGTTTCCTTTTTCTCAATAACTACGTATTTGTATGTTATTTTGAAATAAAGTATTGCATCATAATGTGATGAGTTTAAGTTTGAGAATTCCATGCAGCTGAGTATGTGCGGTGCCACATAGTAAAAAATGTTAAAAATGAATGTGTACCGTGACCTGATATTATAATAGATCATTTCAGCATAGTATTTTTGCCTTTAAGAAAAGTGGCAGTATGGAACGCACGCACATGATGTCATCATGGCAGCCATATTGGTGTTTCAAAACAATGAAACAACAACCCTGTTGGTTTACCAAACCAATCCTGTTGGAGTTCAACTCTTTTCTTATGTAAACACTTTCTTTTGTTTCATTGACTTGTGTGATGTAAGCTTCAATTGATGTCGTAAAGGGAAGAAAAGTAAGATTTTGCCCCTGAGGGTTACAAGCTTATACGCATGCATATGCTTTAGTTGTGACGCGTATATAAAAGAGCGAATAACAACGAGTGCTTGAGAGGTCAGATGGACGATAAAGGATCGAGAGAAGATAACTGAATTCTGTAAGATATCTGGTAAGTAAATTTGAAATTTGTGCAAAGATGGCTGCCTTCGATTACTAGTTGTCAAAAGCAGGTTGAAACCGTCCTTGGCAAGGAAAGAGCGTACGAATAATGGCTATTTCCAGGTGTGTCCGGAAGAAATTGTGTGAAACTCCTGCAAATACCAGTTTTATCTTGATAGTAATATTTCTGGGATAACTTGGACTACGAATACACAAAAGTTATTAGCACATGTAGGTCCCGCGAACTGAAAGAATTTTCTTAAACTCTATTAGTCCCAGTTTAACCTGGATAGCAGAATTGCTGGAAAAACATTCAAGGCCGCGCCCTAATCAATGCAACACTCTACTCTTTTGAGAAACATTGACAAGGGTTCTTCTCGGATTCGCAAAACGCTATAATCATGGCACACCGCTTTGATAAATCATGCACATAACAATTCAAGGCCGCTCCCTAATCAATACTCTATTCTTTTAAAAATGGAGAATTAGTTTATTGACACTTACATTTGTTTTTCATGTTAATGTATTCTTTTTATAGTCCCACCTATTTTTGTATATATTTGTAGTTGTCATCCGGCTTTTAATTTTTATCCATCGAAGGCTCTAGTAGGTCTGACAGCCGAAAGCTTTAACTCTATTTAGTATCACCCAACTAGTGGCTAATGCAAATCCTGCATTTTAATTGGCTATGCTTCTAGGGGACTGTTGGTACTAGTCCTCGAGTAGCGACATTTGCCGGTTTTTCTTTCGTCAATAATACAGTGTACCTTTTTATTGTCCTAGGGTCAACATGGAAATGAAAAACGTTGTGTTATTGTTACTGCTTGGTTTAGCCCAAGGTAAGTTTAACATCCTTTAGATAAGCACTAAGATTACAAGCACTCAAGGGCGAAATCGATTTTTAGTCGGTAGTTGTTTTCGGAGGACACCTTCAATTTTGTGATGGCTTAGTACACGCACAACATTTTTTCTTAGGCGGGGGATTAGAATTACAATAAAGTGGAACATATCGAAATCAGGCGCGTAGCGTCCTATAGGCATACACACACGTGCGTACGTTAGCATTTCACTTGTACGCAACCAAGGTTTCTTGATGAAAACAGAATATTTTTTAATTTTTAAAAGATTTTTTAAAAGTTAAACCAGTGACCAACACTTCTGCGAACTGCTTGACATGTAAAACTGTTTTCATTTTCTCCTAAGCGTTTTATGTTGCTTACGCACACTTCATCAGAGAGTTTTACAGTACAACATAGCATGTCTGTATTTATACCTCAAGGTATATTGAATTTTACGTTTCGTAACAAACCAACGGACTTGCGTATAGGAATAACAAAACCCCGCGGTAATGCGTACAGTGGGCAGAAATAGTCAAGATGTGACATGTTTAGCGCGTGATACAATTTTTTGGGGCCTCTGCAGTTTTAGCTAAACTCTGGCCCCTGCTCGAGTTTTACAACTCAAGCAGTTCGCAGAATTGCTGCTCACAGGTTTAACGTTTAAAAGATCAGTTTAAAAAATTTAAAGAATTACTTGCGTTTCTAGATCATATGTACTTGTGCGTACTTGAAAAGATGACCACGCTACGCGCCTGGAACTCGCAGGGTATTTCGTTTGTTAAATATATAAGATTTTTTAAAATAAGACTTTTTAAAATTCAAAGTGAAAATAATTGACTTAACACAGCTTACCAAGCGGCTTAGTAACAGGATCTTAAACAACTTAAGTCTTTTCCATAGTCCCGATTGAAAACAACTTCACTTACACAATCGTGTTCCTTCATCAGTTACTACAGCTCTTAACCCGTGCAGCAACTACAAGAACCTCAATGCAGCCGATCGCCTCGAAACTTTCACTGGACAAAAGCCACTCCGATGTGATCAGAGAGATATCACCCCGGACTGGTATCGCTTTACTGGTGTTGCTGGTAACCCACAGATGCCCACTACATGTCCACCTGTGCGTCGTTGTGGTACGCATGCACCAGGATGGATCAAAGGACAACATCCTTCTGTTGCAGACGGTGAAGTTACTCGTGAAGTTTGCTATCATTGGTCAAGCAATTGTTGTCGATGGAAAAACAACATTAAAGTCAAGAACTGCGGCGCCTTTTACGTGTATGAGCTGCAAAAAACGCCTGGATGCTCGCTTCGATACTGTGGTGAGTGTTCCCTTTCTTTAGACGAAAACGTACACACTCGAGATCTGGCAAAATGTATTTAAAAGAAGACATCGAGTGAATGTAATGGCCATACCTTATTGAAACAGTTAAACCCTATTGATGGCAAATTTCTGGCAGTATTTGACCTCGGTGGTCTTACAAACTGAACCTGACAAATCACTTTTGTTTTCTATCGTTTCATTTCAACCTTTTTTATCTGACGACATAGATGATTTTTTTCTTTGAAATATGTTAAATAATAAGATGCAATGTAGAATTCTGCGCAGTGAAAGTGTTACTCTTCTTTGACATGTATTATTTCAACAGTTGCATCTAATGACCCGTGCAGTAACTACAAGAACCTCAATGCAGCCGACCGCCTCGAATCTTTCACTGGACAAAAATCAGTCCGATGTGATCAGAGAGATATCACCCCTGGATGGTATCGCTTTACTGGTGTTGCTGGTAACCCACAGATACCCACTACATGTCCACCTGTGCGTCGTTGTGGTACACATGCCCCAGGATGGATCAAAGGACAACATCCTTCTGTTGCAGACGGTGAAGTGACTCGTGAAGTTTGTTACCATTGGACAAGCAATTGTTGCCGATGGAAAAACAACATTAAAGTCAAGAACTGCGGCGCCTTTTACGTGTATGAGCTGCAAAAAACGCCTGTATGCTCGCTTCGATACTGTGGTGAGTGTTCCCTTCTTTAAACGAAAAACGTACACACTCGCGATCTGGCAAAAATATATTAAAAGAAGACATGGAGTAAATGTGATGGTCATACCTATTGAAACAGTTAAGGTGATTCCTCAGAAATAAAAGTTAGCGTTGAATTTTTTTGAAACTTTCCCTGAATGTTCCCTACCAAGCACAGTTTCGATAAAAAACAATAAAAATGATACGTCATCATTCTCGTTTAAGAGATGCGAGAAGCCAATCTTACCCCATTTATGTTTGTGCTCGTGCTAATCACGCGCGCGTTATTTATCGGTCCACGTTACATTTTGCGGTTCCTCGAAACAGCGTTAATTATAGGAATACTCGGAAAAAAAAACTTGACAGGTAAAAGGTGTCGAGCATATAGAACCAATATCATACAATTGGTGGAAACATCATACTATTTAAAACGACGTGGCCGTAAAGCGCTCGTAGAGTCGTTATTTTCGCGGTTATAATTTGCATCACAAAGTAACGGTTTCGTGCACTCTTTCACCTATATCTTCCTTCCGATATTTTTTTTAGTTTTCTTTAAATGAAAGAGGATAACATGTACACTATTATTATGCAGTAAAACATATAGGGCATCATGCTCGTTTAAAAGAAAACGACCATTTATTTCGCTTTCGGTCTAACTTGAAGGAAATTTCTCTTCGTTGTGTACGTGCACGAGCTCATTTGCGCGTGCTAATGACGCGAAAATCGTGCGCAGTAGGGATGCGACAATGTAATACTGAGGAATCACCTTAAGGTAATGACCCCTGAAATAAAACTGACAAAAGATTTTCGTTCAAACTTTGCCCACTGAATATTTATCATATGAGAACTACAATTTTGAATTAAAATGGGAGGTGCCCATGCTCATTAAGGAGCACTGAGGCATTGAAAATGACCCATTTTGGCATTATTTAATGCTTATTAAAAGAATGCATCCCCAATAATAATTGTAAATTTTTGTGACCGAGACTCGTGAGAACACAAATTAAACTGGAGTCAATACATTGTGTCGGACACAGATAAACTTTTTAAGTTTAATTTAGACAGAAAGCTGAATTCTTGATTAAAATTTCAACCAA
>JAHPZR010039237.1:0-12500 GCA_019787425.1 Platygyra sinensis | reverse complement strand
TGCTCTCCCCACATTGAAACGGATGTGTTTTCAGACAGAAAATTTATTATGCAACCGATGGAAAGCAGGTTTATGAAATAAAATGTATTTAAACTCTATTTTGCCAGGTAGTTTCCTCTATGTGAAAACATTTCAACCAATCACAACTGTCGAAAACAAAGGCAATACAAGTTTCCAATTTTCCAGTGTTTCCCACATAGGATTACTGTGATATTTAGACTCAGTAGAGATTTTGTTCAAAGGAAAATAGTGGATCAATTAAGAATTAATAAATATACAGCTACCTAAAGTTTTGGAAGATTTTGCCGATATTGAGCCAATCAGATGTATCATACGAGCGTACGGAAAGTTTCAATAAACATTTTCAGTTTCTTCATGTATATGACTGTTTCAAGCATGTTATTCTTTTTTTTAAACTACCTCTATATAACCTAATATGTGTTTGTCTTTTCTGAAAAGTCCGGCAATTAATACTCACCACAATATCTAAGCGAGCATACAGGCGTTTTTTGCAGCTGATAAACGTAAAAGGCGCCGCAGTTCTTGACTTTAATGTTGTTTCTCCATCGACAACAATTGCTTGTCCAATGGTAACAAACTTCACGAGTCACTTCACCGTCTGCCACAGAAGGATGTTGTCCTTTGATCCATCCTGGGGCATGTGTACCACAACGACGCACAGGTGGACATGTAGTGGGCATCTCTGGGTTACCAGCAACACCGGTAAAGCGATACCAGTCCGGGGTGATATCTCTCTGATCACATCGGACTTGGCTTTGTCCAGTGAAAGATTCGAGGCGGTCGGCTGCTTTAAGGCTTTTGTAGTTGCTGCACGGGTCATTAGATGCAACTGTTGAAATAATAGATGTCAACGAACTCTAAGGACATTTTCACGTTAGGTTCAAGTTTCAATAAACATTTTTAGTTTTTTGATGTATGATTGTTACGAGCATGTTATTCTTTTTTTAACCTTCCTCTATATAACCTAACATGTGTTTGTCTTTTCTGAAACGTCAGTACTCACCACAGTATCGAAGCGAGCATACAGGAGTTTTTTGCAGCTCGTACACGTAAAAGGCACCGCAGTTCTTGACTTTAATGTTGTTTCTCCATCGACAACAATTGCTTGTCCAATGGTAACAAACCTCACGAGTCACTTCACCATCTGCAACGGAAGGATGCTGTCCTTTGATCCATCCTGGGGCATGTGTACCACAACGACTCACAGGTGGACATGTAGTGGGCATCTGCAGATTACCTGCTACACCAGTAAAGCGGTACCAGCCTGGGGTGATATCTCTCTGATCACATCGGACTGGGCTTTGTCTACTGAACGACTGGAGGCGGTCGGTTGCATTGAGGTTTTTGTAGTTGCTGCATGGGTTATTAGATGCAACTGTCGAACAAAATAGATGTAAATGAAACTTGAAAAGCATTTTCGCCCTGCAGAATACCATGCTGCGGCATATTGTTTAACAAATTTTAAGGAAAAAATCGTATTGGATAAAAATAGGTTAAAATGAAAGAATGCATACAAATGTAGAGTGTTTTGTTTAAAGTCAGGTCGAGTTTGTAAGACTTCAAACCCTATCAGGAAAGTGCCTTCAATCCGCTCATGCTGTGTTAATCGCTATGACTATTACATGTACTCCAGGTTATTCGTCACTACAGTCATTTCTCTCTTTTTAATGTATGTTTCCCAATAGTTGGTATTGGAGCCGAGTCTGGGCAAGACCGGAGTCTGCTTTCAAATATTCCACTGCCTCGAAAGGCACTCAAACGAGGCTAAAGCGTCAATGCAAAGTTGAGAATTGACCCTTTCAATTTCGATTCATTTGGATGTCAAACCGCTGATAACTGCGATAAGATCTATTGCGTCACGTTGTTCAAGAACGTCAATACTCACCACAATATCTAAGCGAGCATACAGGCGTTTTTCCCAGCTCATACACGTAAAAGGCGCCGCAGTTCTTGACTTTAATGTTGTTTCTCCATCGACAACAATTGCTTGTCCAATGATAACAAACTTCACGAGTCACTTCACCGTCTGCCACGGAAGGATGCTGTCCTTTGATCCATCCTGGGGCATGTGTACCACAACGACGCACAGGTGGACATGTAGTGGGCATCTGTGGGTTACCAGCAACACCAGTAAAGCGATACCAACCAGGGGTGATATCTCTCTGATCACATCGGACTTGGCTTTGACCAGTGAAAGTTTCTAGGCGGTCGCCTGCATTAAGGTTTTTGTAGCTGCTGCACGGGTCATTAGATGCAACTGTTAAAATAATAGATGTCAAAGAAGTCTAAGAACACTTTCACTGTGCAGAATTCCAAACTGCAGCCTATTATTACCCAACTGCACTTCGTAGAGTAGAAATAACGCTTAAGACGAGTACAAATATCACGCGGTATTTGTACTCCAGAGGACCGGCTAGACAGGTTTCCTGGCGTTGACCAATTAGTTCGCTGGTTTTCCCGCGAAAATTGCGTTCCGCCACGCATACAGTGACTCCCATCACGCATTCCCTGCAAATAGATATGCACGAAATTCGCTCGCAAGAACATACCAATTTGGCGTGTTGGATAATAAATCCCTTATTAGACGTTTTGTTGTGTAGTATCGCTGAGAATTTTTACTCGTTGTTTGTATTTTGACTCTCCCTACGGGCTCGCCAAAATACGGCACAACTCGTAAAAATACTCAGCGATACTACACAACAAAACGTCTAATAAGATATATTTATTTAACATATTTCAAAGAAAAAATGATGTCGGATAAAAAAAGTTTGAAATGAAACGATATATAGAAAACAAGAGTGTTTTGACAGGGTCAGTTTTTTAAAACTCCAAACACTACCAGAAACATGTCATTAATAGAGTTTAAGGGATACAGTCAGCTTTGTGCCTGCGCTGACCTGGACACTAGTTTTTTCTCACTCTGAAAAAAAGTTTACCTCAACCTGAAATCAAAGTTCATCTAGAAATCTGCTTCATTTTTCGCAGTGATTTGCTTGATTTTCAATCGTTTACTGAAAAACCTGTTTTGGAGTGTCATCCTATATTATTGTTATCATAATTATTTGGTTAGAAACAGTATTTATCACGTCCCTGTTATATGCAAATTAGCTATGAAATGGTATGTAATACGCATGAGGACAAGTTGACTGTATCTCTTTAAAGTCATTCCTGACATTTCCACTGCGCATCCTTTCTGTGCATAATTTATGGCGTGCTTTAGCGCACCCTCGTGCACGTGCACATTGAAAACATGGCGGAATTGCCTTGATATTGAGCTCTGTCAGTTGGGAAATGGCTACAGCTGAGCAACGAGCACGGGCACCCCGACTTCTTTTTCACTCATTGTAATCAACTTATCATAAACTTTGTTCGAGGAAAGACTAATCTGATTTCTATTGCTGAAAGTTGAATAAATAACGAAAATAGCAGGTAAACTGGGGTCTTTTCTATTTTGCCGTATGGTAACCATGTCAAGAAATTTGGTTGAAATTTTAATCAAGAATTCAGCTTTCTGTCTAAATTAAACTTAAAAAGTTTATTTGTGTCCGACACAATGTATTGACTCCAGTTTAATTTGTGTTCTCACGAGCCTCGGTCACAAAAATTTACAATTACTGGGAATGCATTCTTTTAATAAGCATTATAACATAGATTGGACCCTGCGCGCGCTCTGATTGGTCAAAAACCTATGTTTTATCCGAGTATAAAACATAGAAAAAGCGTGTTTTATTGTTTTGCGCGCGTAAAATCTATATCATAAAGCAAATGAAGAAGCCTAAGTCGTGTATTACACTGTGATAAAACACTCCAGTCATTTGAGAACACTCGAGAAATGTAGAAAACACTCGCCTGCGGCTCGTACTTTCTACCTTTCCCTCGTGTTCTCAAATGCCTGTCGTGTTTTATCACAGTGTAATACACGGCTTAGGCTTCTTTATTTGTTAATTAAAGAATGCCAAAATGGGTCATTTTCAATGCCTCAATACCCCTTAATGAGCATGGGTACCTCCCATTTTATAATTCAGAATTGAAGTTCTCATATGATAAATAGTCAGTGGGCAAAGTTTGAACGAAAATCTGTTGTCAGTTTTATTTCAGGGGTATTATCTTAAGGTGATTCCTCAGTATTGCATTGCGCATCCCTACTTCGCACGATTTTCGCGTCATTAGCACGCGCAAATGAGCGCGTGCAGGTACACAACGAAGAGAAATTTCTTTCAAGTTATGACCGAAAGCGAAATAAATGGTCGTTTTCTTTTAAACGAGCATGATGCCCTATATTTTTTACTGCATAATAACAGTGTACATATTATCTTCTTTCATTTAAAAGAAAAGTAAAAAAAATTATCGGAAGGAAGATATAGGTGAAAGAGTGCACGAAACCGTTACTTTGTGATGCAAATTATAACCGCGATTATAACGACTCTACGAGCGCTTTACGGCCACGTCGTTTTAAATAGTATGATGTTTCCACCAATTGTATGATATTGTTCTATATGCTCGACACTTTTTACCTGTCAAGTTTTGTTTTTCCGAGTATTACTTTAATTAACTCTGTTTCGAGGAACCGCAAAATGTAACTGAGGAATCACCTTAACTGTTTCAATAGGTATGACCATCACATTTACTCCATGTCTTCTTTTAATATATTTTTGCCAGATCTCGAGTGTGTACGTTTTTCGTTTAAAGAAAGGGAACACTCACCACAGTATCGAAGCGAGCATACAGGCGTTTTTTGCAGCTCATACACGTAAAAGGCGCCGCAGTTCTTGATTTTAATGTTGTTTTTCCATCGACAACAATTGGTTGTCCAATGGTAACAAACTTCACGAGTCACTTCACCGTCTACAACAGAAGGATGTTGTCCTTTGATCCATCCTGGGGCATGGGTACCACAACGACGCACAGGTGGACATGCAGTGGGCATCTGTAGGTTACCAGCAACACCATTGAAGCGATACCAACCAGGGGTGATATCTCTCTGATCACATCGGACTGATTTTTGTCCAGTGAAAGATTCGAGGCGGTCGGCTGCATTGAGGTTCTTGTAGTTACTGCACGGGTCATTAGATGCAACTGTTGAAATAATACATGTCAAAGAAGTGTAACACTTTCACTGCGCAGAATTCTACATTGCATCTTATTATTTAACATATTTCAAAGAAAAAAATCATCTTTGTCGTCAGATAAAAAAGGTTGAAATGAAACGATAGAAAACAAAAGTGATTTGTCAGGTTCAGTTTGTAAGACCACCGAGGTCAAATACTGCCAGAAATTTGCCATCAATAGGGTTTAACTGTTTCAATAAGGTATGGCCATTACATTCACTCGATGTCTTCTTTTAAACACATTTTGCCAGATCTCGAGTGTGTACGTTTTCGTCTAAAGAAAGGGAACACTCACCACAGTATCGAAGCGAGCATCCAGGCGATTTTTGCAGCTCATACACGTAAAAGGCGCCGCAGTTCTTGACTTTAATGTTGTTTTTCCATCGACAACAATTGCTTGACCAATGATAGCAAACTTCACGAATAACTTCACCGTCTGCAACAGAAGGATGTTGTCCTTTGATCCATCCTGGTGCATGCGTACCACAACGACGCACAGATGGACATGTAGTGGGCATCTGTGGGTTACCAGCAACACCGGTAAAGCGGTACCACCCAGGGGTGATATCTCTCTGATCACATCGGAGTGGCTTTTGTCCAGGGAAAGTATCGAGGCGATCGGCTGCATTGAGGTTCTTGTAGTTGCTGCACGGGTTAAGAGCTGTAGTAACTGATGAAGGAACACGATTGTGTAAGTGAAGTTGTTTTCAATCGGGATTATGGAAAAGACTTAAGTTGTTAAGATCCTGTTACTAAGCCGCTTGGTAAACTGTGTTAAGTCAATTATTTTCACTTTGAATTTTAAAAAGTCTTAATTTAAAAAATCTTATATATTTAACAAACGAAATACCCTGCGAGTTCCAAGCGCGTAGCGTGATCATCTTTTCAAGTACGCACAAGTACATATGATCTAGAAACGCAAGTAATTCTTTAAATTTTTCAAACTGATCTTTTAAACGTTAAACCTGTGAGCAGCAATTCTGCGAACTGGGCCAGAGTTTAGCTAAAACTGCAGAGGCCCCAAAAAATTGTATCACGCGCTAAACATGTCACATCTTGACTATTTCTGCCCACTGTACGCATTACCCCGGGGTTTTGTTATTCCTATACGCAAGTCCGTTGGTTTGTTACGAAACGTAAAATTCAATATACCTTGAGGTATAAATACAGACATGCTATGTTGTACTGTAAAACTCTCTGATGAAGTGTGCGTAAGCAACATAAAACGCTTAGGAGAAAATAAAACAGTTTTCCATGTCAAGCAGTTCGCAGAAGTTTTGGTCACTGGTTTAACTTTTAAAAAATCTTTTAAAAATTAAAAAATATTCTGTTTTCCTCAAGAAACCTTGGTTGCGTACAAGTGAAATGCTAACGTACGCACGTGTGTATATGCCCATAGGACGCTACGCGCCTGATTTCGATATGTTCCACTTTATTGTAATTCTAATCCCCCGCCTAAGAAAAAATGTTGCGCGTGTACTTAGCCATCACAAAATTGAAGGTGTCCTCCGAAAACAACTACCGACTAAAAATCAATTTTGCTCTCGAGTGCTTGTAATCTTAGTGCTTATCTAAAGGATGTTAAACTTACCTTGGGCTAAACCAAGCAGTAACAATAACACAATGTTTTTCATTTCCATGTTGACCCTAGGACAATAAAAAGGTACACTGTATTATTGACGAAAGAAAAACCGGCGAATGTCGCTACTCGAGGAGTAGTACCAACAGTCCCCTAGAAGCATAGCCAATTAAAATGCAGGATTTGCATTAGACCACTAGTTGGGTGATACTAAATAGAGTTCAAGCTTTCGGCTGTCAGACCTACTAGAGCCTTCGATGGATAAAAATTAAAAGCCGGATGACAACTACAAATATATACAAAAATAGGTGGGACTATAAAAAGAATACATTAACATGAAAAACAAATGTAAGTGTCAATAAACTAATTCTCCATTTTTAAAAGGAATAGAGTATTGATTAGGGAGCGGCCTTGAATTGTTATGTGCATGATTTATCAAAGCGGTGTGCCATGATTATAGCGTTTTGCGAATACGAGAAGAACCCTTGTCAATGGTTCTCAAAAGAGTAGAGTGTTGCATTGATTAGGACGCGGCCTTGAATGTTTTTCCAGCAATTCTGCTATCCAGGTTAAACTGGGACTAATAGAGTTTAAGAAAATTCTTTCAGTTCGCGGGACCTACATGTGCTAATAACTTTTGTGTATTCGTAGTCCAAGTTATCCCAGAAATATTACTATCAAGATAAAACTGGTATTTGCAGGAGTTTCACACAATTTCTTCCGGGCACACCTGGAAATAGCTATTATTCGTACGTTCTTTCCTTGCCAAGGAGGGTTTCAACCTGGGTGTGACAACTAGTAATCAAAGGCAGCCATCTCTGCACAAGACTTCAGATTTACTTACCAGATATCTCACAGAATTCCGTTATCTTCTCTCGATCCTTCATTGACCATCTGACCTCTCAAGCACTCGTTGTTATTCGCTCTTTTATATACGCGTCACAACTAAAGCACGTGCATGCGTATAAGCTTGTAACCCTCAGGGGCAAAATCTTACTTTTCTTCCCTTTACGACATCAATTGAAGCTTACATCACACAAGTCAATGAAACAAAAGAAAGTGTTTACATAAGAAAAGAGTTGAACTCCCACAGATTTGTTTGGTAAACCAACAGGGTTGTTGTTTCATTGTTTTGAAACACCAATATGGCTGCCATGATGACATCATGTGCGTGCGTTCCATACTGCCACCTTTATTGAAGGAAAAAAAACTATGCTGAAATGATCTGTTATAATATCAAGTACACATTCATTTTTAACATTTTTTACTATGTGGCACCGCACATACTCAGCTGCATGGAATTCTCAAACTTAAACTCATCACATTACTCTCGCAAGGTGCACGTTGGAGGCGGGAAGGGGGGTAATCCGCTAACCCATATTCTCTCCCACCCCTTCCCCCTCAAAAAATGTTGAACACGAGCGGCAACGAATATTTCTTCAGATTTTCAAGACAGCATTACTTCCATGTAAAGTACGTTAGTGCAGGAAATCATATCTCGTAGACTGAACGAGATAATCCTTTCGCACATAGGTGATATATGAAAAAAAACCCGAAAACTAATACGCTATTCGTTATGTAAAGAATAAAGGCTATACCGGAGTAAATTGCTCTGAAGTTGCATTGTGACTAAACTTGATAGACAAAACAAATGCAAGGAGTCGCTGTTATGTGCTCTGTAAGATTTCGATGATAACTCTATATCATATTCGGACTGTTACGCAGTCCGAAGACGACAGAGTTTATATCGAAATATCACAAGCACATAACATCGACTCCTTGCATTTGTTTGCCTATCAAGTTTAGTCAACAATGCAATTACTCGGTATAGCATTTATTCTTATACTACTAAAGCTATCACGCAGGTAATGGGCGGCTATTCGTTACGACAACCTCTGATCTGAAAAAAAAAATGCATATTAAATGAGAAAGGTGGTTTAGTACGGTCGCCACGAAGCTCTTCGAACGTCTCACAGGACTGACTGTAAAAATGATATACAAACAATAGTAACCAATAAACCCTAGCCCTAAAACAATAGAACTTCGTTCTAACAAGGTCCGATGAAAGTTCGGGGGGTTATAGAAAGCTTCATGACAACACAGTGTGGTACTGCGACAACAAAATGATGTGCTAAAATTAAAACAGTCGCGCTGGAACTTCTTCCGATTTCAACTGTTACTTTGCAATCCACAGATTTTATAAACAGTGTAGCAACGCAATGCCATTGTATATATTTCAATGATTGTTATTAAATGAACAGCAAATGTGAACCTCAAGGCGAGAGGATCTTTGTTGGCTATTATGTCACTGCACCACCGGCAGCAGAAAAAACAACAGACTCAGTAATGTAGGAAAGACACGACCAGTTGTGTTCATTGCAGACGAGCTAATAAACAATAATATATATACAAGCATTAACATAGTGGCCAAGGAAACAAATGCGAAGAAGTGTGCAACCAAGAATCTGAAGTAGAAAATAGTAATGTGAATACTTTTCTTCCAAGCGATCCATAGCTGTCCAAAGAAAAGAAAGAAAAAAATCCTGGCTGCAATGACAGTTTGTTACCCTCAAGGTACCTTTTTTTGTTCTATTTCGGTTCTACCAAACACTATCGCCACAAAGAAATTTATGAAATTTTTGGAACTTGTGAGGTCGACTTACAGTGAACTTAAATTGTTTCTGTTCATTACTTCCTTCACGATTATCATTTATTTGACGTGTATTTTCAATATTTGCCTCACTGCCGAGGTAGCTCAGTTGGGAGAGCTGTCCAGCCTTGAAGATCTGAAGGTCCCTTGTGCAAATCCGGAGAACTCGCGCTAGTATTAGTTCTGAATAATCCTAGGTCTCGGCCACCAATTTTTTTCCTACATCTATTTTTTTTTAAGACTTGCTGTTTACTTCAGGCAATTTAAACATGTTTGTTACTTTTTGTCCAACATACTCACTCTTTGCTTACTGTTCCCTTTCGGTTCTAAAATTTCTTTTCCCATCGCAAAGAAGATTTGTGATAATTTGAGGAACATTGATCGTTGACTTAATTACACTAAACTTAAATTTTTTCTCTTGATTAGTTCTCTTCACGATTATCATTGATTTTGAAGTTATTTTCAATACTTGCATGAGTGCCGAGATAGCTCATGTTGGGAGGAGGCATCCAGACTGAAGATCTGAAGGTCCATTGTTCAAATCCGGAGAAAAAACCACGAGCGGTATGAGTTCGAATAATCCCGGATCCTCGGCACATTGTTTTCCTAATTCTACTGTTTAAATGACTCACTTTTTATTCAGTCAATTTTCCATTTTTCTTACTTGTTTTTGAGGTTCTGCGTGGGTTTTCGCTAGGCTCGCGCTTATTAAAACTTGAATGACATTGCCGCAAGCTTTTTTTTGATCCTCTTATCTGTCTCCTAGTTACACAACTGCACGGGGAGGAGGATGACACAATGCAAACATTGTTTTTCTTCATTACTTCTCTGCCGTGTCTTTGTTGCACCAGCTGCAAAAAGATTAATATTGATTAGACAAACAGGGTTTTCTGTCACTGTTAAAAACCAATCCAAACTTTTCATTTGAGAAAGGAACTACATTTCCTGTAGAGGAATATTCATACTTCCACATTTACATTATCAGTCCACCAATCCATTTATCATTACATATACATATAATTGTTTAACAAGGTGATTCAAATCAATCTATTAAACAATTAGATTATGAGCTCAAAATTCTATCAGTATAATCACGTGACAATTGATGGGCGCAGTCGAGTCAATGATTAATCTAATTGTTTTAGTATTAAAAGTCCTATTAGACCATTCGAAATTTTTATCTAAATCCTATCCACAGACACTTCAACACACCAAGGAGCAGCGTCAATTTGCTAGGGCTAAGGGCACATTGCTACGCTATTCACTATCTATAACAGAATAGATAGTGAGCAGAGTAGCCATCAGAAATGACATTCATGATAGAACGCTAGTGTAAATATACTAAAAACAAATAGTACATAAAATTAATTACGAGAAACAGACAAAATATATTAGTTTGTCAATATTTGGGTATGAAGAAAGGCAAATCGTGGAGATAACAAATACAGTTGTCTACAAGTACCATTTCAGGCTTTTTCCTCACCTTTCCCCTATTGTCTCGTTTTGCTTTTTTTCCTTTCTTTTCTTTTGCAGTTTGTTAGCCCTTCTGGTCCCTTATTGCCAGTATGCTCCAGGGTACTTATCACCTTATGCTTGTTTGGGTTCTTTGTGTCAAGAATTTTCACTCCTTGGTTATAATAAACTGTGTTATTGCACATTGGTTTGTCATTCATGTCCATTTCACACTTGGTCTGGAGTGTGAAATAAAATTCCTCAGTTACATCATGTGGGTAATTATGGTTGTTGTGTCTGGCTAGGACCATAGCTAACTATCTGAAAAGACGCCGTCCCATCAGCGTGTAAGGGTACCAGGTTTACATTTAATGAATTTAAAATTAGCAAAAAAATAAAAAACCACTTACACCATAAGAAACAAACTTGTGAAAACCCATATGAATTACCTGAGTAAAGCCTCAGTAACATCCTCATGATGCCTGAATCACTTGTCTCTGTTTATCCTCATCCATGTTCTTCAGATCAGGTGCAGTTTCTCCATATCATCTCAGGAAATTTCCACTGGTCAGTAAGTGGAATAAGGATGTGCAAAATGTTCATTGTATCACTCAGTAGCCACCGTGCTTCCTATGGAGAAAAGAGTCATAAAAGTGTAACATATCCCACTGTTTTCACGTGTGAAGCCCAAAACCGCGGAAAGCCAATCGCTGACTTGGCCGATTTTGTAATGGCCTGCATTTTCTTGACTTCTCTTTGGTCTCTGAGTGTGGGCACCGATCATATTACAAAGCTGTTATTGTTTGACTTCAGCATCGATGTTTTCGGAACTGTTGAGAGATGAAGCTCAATTCGGCGAATAGATAGAGTCGAAAAAACTCATCTATCAAGATCCCGTCGGAATTCAGGTGATATTTTTTAGTATTTTTACGTTAATTCTGTTTTAAGTGGAGAGGTCGCCGGCTGACGGCTCGCTAAGTTGCAGCCTTGTCTCCCTCTCTTGTATTAAAAGTTACCGTAACCGCCAAAAGTATTTCACCTATCAAGACGCCCGAGACCCGGGATTATTCATAACTCATACGAGCGAGTTCTCCTGGATTTGAAACCAGGGACTTCAGATCTTCAGTCTGACCCTCCCCAACTAGCTATCTCGGCAGTGATGCAAGCGTTGAAAATAAGTCAAATAAATGATAATCGTAAAAGAACTAATAAGAAAACATTAAAGTTCAGTGTGAAGTCAACTGCGCATATTCCAAATTTTCATAAATTTCTTTGCATGGAAACACTTGTAGAACTTAAAGAAAACAGTAAGCAAAAAGTGGTCTGACAAAAAGTAAGAAAAATCTGAATTGACTGAATAAACAGTAAGTTTAAAAACATTAGAATTAGGAAAAAATGTGCCGAGACCCGGGATTATTGAAACTCGTACGATCGAGTGTCTCCGGATTTGAACCAGGACCTGCAGTCTTCATCTGACGCTTCTCCCCAACTGAGCTATCTCGCATGATGCAAGTGTTAAAATAAACATCAAATAAAAGATATCGTAAAAGAAATAATGAACACAACAATGAAGTTCAGTGTAAGTGAACTCATATTCTACAAGTTTACAAATTTCTTTGCATGGAAACAAATTGTAGACCGCCAAGGAAACAGTAAGCCAAAGTGTCCTTGACACAAGTAAGAAAAATGC
>JAHPZR010039235.1:0-11251 GCA_019787425.1 Platygyra sinensis | reverse complement strand
TACTGATCACAGTTATCCCGCAAATGACAAAAAAAGAATATCTATGTTAGGCACTTGTGCTAAAAAAGACTGTTTCAACAAAAAACGGTTTCAACATAGCATGATTTCCACTGACTAGGTTTGACGCAAAAAATGCTTACCTGCACTTGAGACTTGGCAAACAAGTGGCCTAGTCATTACATTAGCAGCTCCCACAAAAACCGAGGTTCGTTTGATTCTCGTGATGAGTGCCGAAGTCGGTCCAGAAACGGCAACCTACTATCATCTCGCAATGAACTATGTCGGCGATTACTTTGACGACATGTGAGTCGTCGAGTACTGTCATGTGAACCGTGTCCGCGTGTAGTCCGCGCGAGGACCCCTGCTCCGTATTAGGAAGTTAGATTTGATTGGTTCACAATAATCGGCAGCATTAAACTAGGGTTTAACGTTTCAGAATTGTATGCTTCTGGTTGTATTTGCTTTTCGTTTACTATACATTTTATAGATGGGAGAAGGAAAATATTGTTGATGACTTATCTCTGGCGTGTTTCATTAATTGACCGCTTATCACAATGAAAGCGTCGCATTTGCCAGCGAACTCTGTAGTTCTTTTAATTGAACGCGCCGTTAATAAATATAAAGACATCCTTTAGTACCAATATCCTGCATGAACTCGAGAAAACCTTGCCTTTGCAAGAAGGTAATGGTCGATATAGGATGTACAATATTTTGGAAACTGTTCGCTTAAGTTAATTTACCGAGTAAAAAGTTGAGTTGGATCTTTTGACAATAGGCTTCATAGAACGATGTAAATTTAATTTACCGAGTAAAAAGTTGAGTTGGATCTTTTGACAATAGGCTTCATAGAACGATGTAAAAAAAATTGGTTCCCTTTTTGTAACTACTTCCTTATTTATTCTGCGGTATCTTTAATGGACATGGCATGTAAATACTTATAAGGTACCTTCCCATTTTTTCAACATTGACACATAATTTCCAACAATAACCGTCATAAATAGTATGGTAGATGGAAGGCAGAAAGCCAGAAAGGATCCGATTTCTTGTAATACACGTCATGCATGTATATTTACGCGAGCAAACAATTAAAAACGCCAACTTTTGCATCAAAGGCGGCATTTTCAGAAGAAAGAAATTTACAGTCATTACTAGAGTACCGATAATTATAATCACGATCAAGACAGCAATAACCTTACAATCGAATACTAGAAATTCAGTTGGTTTGGTACGAGATACTTAACTGATTGAAAATGAACTTTAGTTGCATTACTCAAAATAAACGTAAAATAATTTGGTCCGATCTTGACAGAGAAAAATAAAGCTCGATGATAAAATGTACTTAATTGTTTCTACTTTTTTCTTTTTCCTTTCAAATCATTTTGAATCCAAAGCAAATTTTAACGATTTACAGTATATTCAGTATCGTTTGGATAAAAATTACGTGTCTTTCAGAACTCAAAATGGAGAAATAGATCTAAGAGGCGGAATGTTTCATCAGGATGACTCGCAGTAATTGAAAGTATCTTATTAAGAAAAACAGCACTTCCGAGCTTTTAATGTTTGTTAGCTTAAAGAAATCCTTTTAAAAGTTTTTGGACCTAGAAATATTCTCATTGTTTATTGATGATAAAATATCCAAAAAACGAAAAGTGATTATCGCAAGTTTATTTCTTCTTGTTGATGAGAAAAATTAAATTAAAACAGAATATTCCAAACATGCACGGATAAGAATCAATTCGAATAGGTTCCATCAAAGATGGCTTACCAATAACAAAGATAGAAAAAAGAAGTAGATCTTGAGGTTTACAAGGTGACATGTTGTTATTCAAAGGCAGGTGTTCGGGAATCTGAAACCGACAAATCCCATTATTGGCATAAGCAGGCACCATTTCAAGTCAATACTCGCATTAAATAGCGTTTGCCGATTCAACCGCAGTCGCAGATGACTCAAGATTAATTCGCATAACACGCAAGAAGGGATAAATGAAATGGAAAACCTCACTAAGAAAGGATATGGGCCCATTCAAAATCTGTATTGCACTGACCAGTCATTGGGGAACCACACGCTTGTTCTCTCAGTAATTCACTTTTTCCTCTCGGTAACCGCTTTTCTAGGAAATACACTTATACTGGTTGCGTCGCGAAAGGAGTCTTTTCTTCATCCTCCATCAAAACTTCTGTATCGCTCACTCGCTACAACTGACCTTCTCGTTGGATTGATATCGGAACCTAGCGCTGCTCTCTACTCAATGATACTGGGATTAGAAAGAGATCGCCATCATTGGCTAGGAGTTTGTTTTTATTCTGCTGCTGTTTCCACGGTCTCTTTCACAATCCTTTGCACGGTGTCTCTTTTGACATTGGCTGCAATCAGCATCGACAGACTTCTTGCTCTGTTATCAGGAGTAAGATACAGACACATTGTAACTATAGGGCGAACACAAGCCTTTGTAATTTTGTTTTGGATCTCAAGCATCGTGTTTGCCTCATTTTCCATTTGGAAGTATGAAATCCCATTCAGCTTTCGCTACGGAGTAATTTTACTGTGTCTCTTGATTTCAGCGGCTTGCTACACAAAAATACACTTCGTGCTGCGCCAAAGATTGCATGTGAACCACGAGGAAAAAGACAAAGCAGGGGAAATTCTAGCGAATATTGCACGATACAGAAAAACAGTATTTACAGCACTGTGGGTTCAGTTGACGCTAGTTGTTTGCTACTTGCCTTATAGTATAGTTATAGCTATAGTCACACTAAATGGATCATCTGCTTTTGTTCATGCTCTTTGGGGATATTCAGCCGCTCTTGTGTACCTAAACTCGACCCTAAATCCGGTTCTTTATTGTTGGAAGATCAGAAGCTTCAGAAACGCAGTGAAGGATACTGTCAAACAGCTTTGTCCCTGAAAAAGGAAGAAAACGTAAAAAAAAAAAAGAACCACAAGGGCTTTGCGGTTTTCAGATATTTTAAATAAGAAGCCTAAAAAAAAGCAATCAAAGCCGATAAGAAGCTGTCAATACTCAGGCATCAACTTTTCCTTTTTAGTTTTTATCTTTGTAATTTTTTTTTTTTTCCTACAGTTCTACACATTTATGGACTTTGCACATGCATGGTCATTCTCGTTTTTATTCATTTTGTCTATTTAACAATAAGATAACTACAAATTATCCAAGCTGCATGTGCAATTAAAAAGTGATTGATCTTATAATGCCCAATTAAAGTTACTGCTTCGTTTCATGAGATATTTATCGCTTTTGCTAATAACAATCGGTCTTGGTATCTGACTTTTTGTTTAAACGCAATATCTGTCTGGCAGATAAGAAACAAATATTGACGAAAGCAGTGAAGCGCTAGCTGTAACTAAAAATAAATATTGTATTATTACAATTATTAATTATTATTAATTATTAACTGTATAAGTTATGCTGATTAAACTAGACATCATTATACAAACTTTATTAGCTGGAGTAATAGCGGAGCTCCCATATAGGAAAGAAATGGAAACCCATGAATTATCATGGTTATCATGGTTAGCGGTAACGCTCTTGGATGCGTACGCCAGACGGCGGTGGCGAAGTCGGGCTGGATTCTCCAGCTTATAGCTTGACATAGCCTTCGTTTACAGCGCACTTGTTTTATATTGAACATCCATTGCATGGTCAACTGACACCTAGTACCACGTTACCATATCGCGGGCTCAAGTGTAGAACCTATCGAGATCATGTGCTGGGGTTTTGATTGGATAGCGGGCTCATGTCATGTTAACTTTTGGTAATCAGGGCCTTGCTGCTCGAAAACCGATTAAAGCTAAGTCACGATAAAAATTAACCAAAGCTTCTATTTTTCTTGTACTTTATACAAATGTTTTTACTGCTGGTTTTGTTTTGTGTAGTTTGAGATAATTTTAGCTGAGTTTAGAAGTTCAAACAATATAAACAGAAAAGTGACCTTTGGCCTGTGTACAAACCGATCGGTGAGCTCCACTTCTAGGCTTGGCTAAATCTATATCTAATACCATAAGAATACTAAGTGTACGATAAATTCGAACATGGACTGTTTTCTTTCTTTAAAAATAGACCGATCGCAACGAAGAGGAAAGTTTTAATGAGCAAAACAATATATGTGCACGTTGGTTATAAATCTTTATACATTTCTTAGCTGACCCCTGCAAAGCAACAACGAAAAGGCAACAATACAATAAAATAATAATGATAATCACTGCACCGTTCAAACAACTTTCTATTAAGTGACAGGTATAATTATACTGAACGCGATTAATCCACCGACGTAATTGCAAACTCATAACTCCATCGTGGGAAGAGGAGTGTGGTTCGTTCTACTCTATACCCACGTAAAAAAAAAGCACTTGACTTGACTTCATGGAAAACACATTTTGGACTTTGGATTTTATGACGATCGCTTGCGAAGCAGTTACAAATTTACCTCATTTGACGGTCAGGAACTCTCTATGGCCAAGGAACAATACAGCATTATTCGGGATAGGTCTAGTACAATCCGTTTATCTCGAAACAGATGGAATTTTCTCCTCTAGTTCGGCTCCAATTTTTTTCTTACTTACTGCAATTCTAACAAAGGGCATAAACTAGTTGTAATGTAGCTGTTAGCTTAGAATGTTGTCTGCATCTATTTTAGAAAAAAGCGCAATATATAAGTTTCAAGACACCTACAGTTCTGATACTTTTGCTGAGAGCAGCTGACTCGTAACTTTAAGGTGAGTTTAAAGCGAGACATGATACAATTGGGACACTTTGTTTTTTGATCTGATAACCACTTATCACTTGAAAATCATTTTTTGTACTCCACAATCGTCAAAGTTAGACACCGAACCATATGCAGTATAGACATCTGGATAGACGAGGAATTTCTGTAAATATTGTATCATACAGCAGATACAAGTGGCTTTAGTGGCTACTTATCATGCATTCAGAGTAGTTAACACTTTAATTATTAGATTGGGATCTTCATTTTCGAAAATTGTTTTTTCTCATTCGTAATTGAAGATGATTTCCAGTTCGCACTGCACACTATCGAGAGTTCGTTTCCGTTTTTTTTTTTGTTTGTTTGTTTGTTTTGTTTCATGTAAGATATTACAAAATGTAACCAATACCAAACTACTTACATGAAGTAAATACAAAGTTTCAAAACAACCGCCATTATAGATGAGAAGCGGTCAAGGCTAGCTTTATGCTTCGTTCTTTCTCATGTCACTTAATTGATGAAACAATTTCGCAAGTGTAAAAATCAATGACTCTGTTTAGCAAAAGAATTTGAAGGACCTTAAAGATAAGTTATGTGGTTCATTAGTAACGAACACAATCGACCGCATTCCATTGAATGCGGTTTTCAACATATAGTACAGACTGGAAATTATCTTTAACAGCAACCATCATAGCAGGGAGATCGATCGGGTGTTTCAGAAATGTGTCAAAAAAAAAAAATGAATAAAATAACAGTCGGGCAATTTTGACTTTTGTCTAAAAAGGTTTCAGATATCAAACCTCTCCGCCGTATCAAGAAAACAAGGCAAAAAAAACGATACAGAACACAACCATACTAGCCCGTTTCAAAAGCGCTCATTTTTGTTCAATAAAACACCGTAAATGTGACCAAATACTCGTCAGGATGTCAGAACTATACCAGCAGGCTGTTTGGTGAATGAAATTAACGAAGGAGATATATCTCTTAACATTACATACTATAACTAGTATACCTAAATGGTAACAATGCTGTCAAAGGGCAGAACAATATTAATTATGCTAACAGTTACCCTATCAACTGAACAGTGAAGAATTGATTTGCACAAGACATATTTGAATCGCTATGGTAGAAAATCAATTAAAATTGTTATTGGGTTGGGTGCTTTGTGGCATTGAATAGATATTGCACGCAAGTGCCCATTTCTTCACCATAATTTTCCCCGGCTATTTCAGAGTTCATAATGAATATTTGATATTACGCCCCGTTCAGTTCAAAATACGCAGAACTTGGTCCTTTCTTGTTGGTGTTTTGCGCGGAAGGACGCCGGATTGTGAAATGTACGAAGATTTACGTACGCTGAAGTGCGTGGTCGTTATTCTGCTCATTAAACCTTCTCTTTGGTGGCGTTCTCGTTAACATTGCCTTGAAGGTTTACTTAAGCGATCTTTATTACTTGCTTGGCGCCCGCTGGCACACGCATTAACTGTGGTTGTAATGTGCATGACCTGATCACGTGTGAGTCGAAAGTGACTATTGACCCATGATGCGTGACACCTTGTCCTCCACATGGAACAAACGAACGAATTTTGGCTGAGAATTGCGTTTTCGCTGACACTCGGTTGTAGCAGCAAGGCGATTAAACTTCAAGCTGAACCTATGCACCAAACAGTAAGACGGATTCCTTTAGGGTCTCTTATGTTCAAAACAATTCATCATCAGAGAGGTTAACTACGGTTGTTATATCAAGCGTATTGTCACATGTCACCTTCAAAGCGGAACTCCTTTGGAACCCGTTTTAAAAACCTAACTAGCTTTAGAAACATAACAACTCCCTGATCGTGTTCTTTACTTCTTGTCTTACCACTGTTATCTTTCAGCAAAAAATAATCGGGTTAAGACGAGTTTACACGTGCACGATCGTTGCTGAATATGCCCAAATGGCATCGCGAACTGCAGGTGATCCGAGTCTGAGAATAATATCCAAAGTAAGACACCATGGCTGATAACATGCTACTAATATCACTTCTACCCACATGGCAGTATAAACCATCTTTCTATTTTGGGTTACATTTCATTGAACTTTTTTCTCCATTGGTTCTCTTCTGTTGAATATGACCATGTACTTGAGCTTGCTGACGGCGGAGTCACCGAAAAAAAAATTTCGACACACAAATGTTGAGATAAAAATGCAAAGTTGTTATTAATGTACAGGAGGGGGTCGCTATAATTTTCGGTTTTGCGGGTCTGGCCTTTCGTACATTAAAACTACAGTTTTTCGGTTTTGGTGTTTTGGTGTTGGTTTGCGGGTTTTCTCCAATTTAGTCTTTGGCTTTCGGGTTTTGCTATCCAGTACATTTTACTGTTTTTCTTGTTTTGCCAAGGAAGTTACACCCTTCCGTGGAGCTATAATTGTAATTCACTGAAGAGGCCACATGAAAGTAAAAGACTATTCTAAAATATCTCGCGCTTCGGATATTATCTTGTTGACTTTGACATTAGACTGGACCTGTCAGTTGCTATAGCTCGATGCCTTTCCGTTGCGGGAATAACATCGAGCTCACCCGCTCCGTTTACTTGGAATGAAAGCAAAGGAGAGACTGTTTGGTTGTAAAAACTGAGCAGTTTGGTTTTAAAATGCTGTATATAGCGATTGTGCCTTTACAAATAAAAGTTCTGACAATGGCAATCAAAAAGCACCTTCGGAATGTGGTGTTTCTTAAAAAAAAAAAAATCACGTACAACCATTTTATTGTGCAATTTTTTCTAGCTTCATATTGCTTCAGGTCTGTGCAGCCCGGCCGGGGCCGATTAACATGCAAAATTAATATTCACATGCTTTGATTACTATGAGTTCTGCAATAACGAGGGAATGCTCGGAAAGAACTTCGGCAAGAAAAACAAGTTTAGACGTATAAAAGTTAAATCGCAGACAGAGAGACTCTGAAGCCTACCAAAGCTTTGTTAGTGAGGGCTTTTATATGGGTTTTCGATTCTGGATGAAATTTGTTGCGGTTTTCCGGGTTTCGGCGATTTTTCGGTTTCAAATAGGGCCAGACTTCTCTTCTTCGGCCTTTAAAATTTCTGTATCCCTGCCTTGCAACGACGGATCTCTAGGGTGGCCGCATTGCACAGAAAAGCATTGGTTTACAGTACATTTCCTTTCTAACCGAAAACTGCCCAGCTGATCCCTGTTTTTACACTGCAGTGATCACCACCTTTAGTTTTACCATTGTGACAGCCCTTTCTCTGTTAACAATGAGTGCAATAAGCGTGGGCAGCTTCTCTATCTGTAACTTGGTGTGAGATATAGACACATTGTAACTTTGAGACGAGGTCGAGCGCTAAATTATTTTCTTTTGGATCGCTAGCATTGCTTTTGCTTCAATGCCTCTTTGGAAGTACATGATACCCCAAAGTTCTAGCTGAACGATGGGCGCATATTCCTGTTTCGCGCAACTAGAAATAGAGAATGCCCAGCCAATGCAGTCAGGGAAAAAAAACAGTTGGCAACAGAAAGGGAAATCTGATGACTTCCTGATAAACGCGAAATACAAAACAGAATACAATACAATATTATACTTTATTCAGGAAGGTATAAAATTAATACAAACACCTCTTGCAGTTGAAACACCTCTTGCAGTTGTTTTATAAAGACGATGAAAATTTGTTTATCACTCAGGGCCGGGTTGTTCAAAGCCCGATTAAGTTAACCCAGGGTTAGCGCGAATTTTGATTTCAGTTTTGTAATTTTTTGGTGAAGTGTTCTGTTTATATTATTTGCCCTTCAGTTTTGAGCTGTAGTAATCTCAAACTACGCCAAACATTAGGGGTGAAAAACATTTTTACACAAGAAAACAAAGTGCTTCAGTTAACATTTAACCCTGGGTTAACGTTAACCGGCTTTCGAACAACCCGGCCCAGTTGTACATTTTTAAGTGATGGAAATTTAACTGTGATCGCTGCGATAATGCGTTTGTCGTTATATTATTTTCTTCAAAACAATGTATAATAAAACAATTATTAGATTCGGTTTTTGTGATATCCGGAATAGTCAAGGTCTCGGTTAGTGTTATCAGCCTCAGCCTTCGGCTGTTAATTCTATGATTTTAATATCAACGACAAGTTCCTAGTTCGCAGAACGCTCTACTCTACACTATAGACACTTGACTTGACATTTCCATGGAAACCACATTTTCAAAGAGTGGTTACTATTCAAAATCCTTTATATTTCTTTGCAAATTTATGTAGGTGGCCGCTGATCATGCACTAAACCCAGTAATAAGTGTCATCATCGACAATAAAAACAACGACAATAATTATGATGACAATGATAATGATAATGATCATGATCATGATCATGATCATGATCATGATAGTGATAGTGATAGTGATAATGATAATGGTAATGATAATTACAACAATATTATAACAGTAATAATAGTTATGTTTTAAGATGTCGCTGATTATTGTTTAGGCCGCTCATGAGACGGCTACCACATTAACACAATAATATAATATGCGATTAATTTCCAACAACTAGGAAAGATGTGATTATCTCAATGTCGTAATTTAATTAGTGTAGGTATTGGCAAAATCCAATTCCATTATTTTTCCTTCGAAGTGAAAAAGGTGTCTGACAAAATCAAGAAGTTGGAAAGCACATTAATTATCTAAAAAAACAGCAGCGATATCATGATGACATCATTCATTGTTAAAGAAGAGTCTGAAACAATCCGCCATTTTAAATTAATTAAGTGTACTCCATTTTACTTGAAACCCGCAGAGATTGAATTTTAGTTGTTTCAACTCTGGGGCATAAAGCCATCACGATGATTTCTCCGTCTGCGAGCATACCTTAAGCGAGAGTGCAGCTGGGACACCATGCGGAGCAGCACGGAGAACATTATATTTGTGTCGAAGGTGGAACTTAAGTTGCGGAGGAAGAACCACACCTGGCAGAAAGTTACGAATGTAACCAAGAAAAAGGTGGTGATTCATTAAGTTCCCAAGAGGCAGAGATGATGCCCGCGAAACATAGAGAAGAGGCGTCGGCAGTGCCTACAGACAAATCCCCTGTACCAGTGGAGATGACAGCGTCGGGATAGTCACTCACTTCGACGATTTGACCTGTCACATGGATAGGCTTCCAAGTGAAATTCTACCCATAATCATTGATCAGGTCTTAATTTCTTCAAACGTTCCGTGGCCTAACCACAGATGCCACGTTTACAATCAACTCTGCAACGTTAATACTCGTTTTTAAGATATAACCCAAAGGCTAGCTTTGAAGGTTCTGTCGCGTATTTATTTCCGTAGTCTCAGTGCAGCATGAAAAGTCAGCGTCAAAAAAATCCTAAAAATGTTTGGGCCTTCAAGCGGTGTTGTGCTTGAATTAAGGCGAATAACTTCAAATAAAAAGTGGGCGAATGCTTGGCCCATCCTGCGTTATATAGGTCTTGGATGGTTCGGCATCATGACATATATTAGCGAAACAATTACGTAGGATACTAAACCACATAGAAGATGGAAATTGAAGATAAACGTGTGAGACTCATATGTTTTGTTAGTATCATTGCACTGTTAATATTTGCGTTTTGTTATGCTACCTGGGCCATACTTTGTGATGTCACATTTTCTGATTATTATGAATGGTGCCGTCTCATGTAGGTTCCAGCGTATTCGAAATTTCCACAACATTTATCAATAGTGGTCATCGTGGCACAATGGCGTGATATGCAATGTTTGAAAGAACTTTATAGTGCGAAACTAACAGTGACAATAATGATGATGATGACAATGATTGCGGCACCGGGTTGTGCTCGGAGTTTGTGATTTTCATTTGGTTTTATGAAATACAGTATGTAGCTTATCCATGGTAATATATAAATACAAATCAAGTAATATCTCTGAAAATGTCTCAAGTAATACCTCGCAGGTAACGAAATCATAGGTTTTCTAGTTGCCTGTGCTAGTAGCAAAACTTTAAAAATAGTTTGCTTATACGATCACGTTTCGCCTGAAGGACACCTGTCATTACTTTTACTAATAATGAATTAAATGAAATTTCAATACAAACTCCCATTTTAAACGACTCTCCTGTCATAGGCGTAGACGCTTTCTCTCTATCGAGGTCGTCCGCATATAAAGAGTGGTACACTGTACCTCCCTAGAAAGACCCTGAAGCCAGAAGTCAATGTAAACACATTGTCATTGTCATTGTCATTGTCATTGTCATTGTCATTGTCATTGTCATTGTCATTGTCATTGTCATTGTCATTGTCATTGTCATTGTCATTGTCATTGTCATTGTCATTGTCATTGTCATTGTCATTGTCATTGTCATTGTCATTGTCATTGTCATTGTCATTGTCATTGTCATTGTCATTGTCATTGTCATTGTCATTGTCATTGTCATTGTCATTGTCATTGTCATTGTCATTGTCATTGTCATTGTCATTGTCATTGTCATTGTCATTGTCATTGTCATTGTCATTGTCATTATCATTATTATTATTATTATTATTATTATTAT
>JAHPZR010039234.1:22500-27023 GCA_019787425.1 Platygyra sinensis | reverse complement strand
TGTTGCCATAGCAACATCAAAATATACACCATCTGGTGCATTTCTTAGGCTATAGCATGCTCACCAAGTTTCAATTTCATTGCAGTATTAATTGCAGAGATATTCTCTATTTTGTGTTTTGACTTCCATACTATCACACCTTATGACGTCATCAGTACCTAATTTGCATAATACAAAAATCTTGAATATCTCTGGAACGATATGGGATATGACAAAAAGGAAAATATCATTCTTCTTCACTTTTAAAGGCCTTTCAAATACACCTATTTTTCAATACCTCAATTTTTCATTTCATAGGCACTTTAAAAAATGTTATTGTTACACAAGGCAGCTCAAGAAGCCTTTGATATTATTCCTTACTTATCCCCGCACTACGCTAGAAGAATCTGAAAACGCAGCTTCAATTTTATGGTTAGGCCAACCGTCCGCACTAATCCGTCACGAAAACGGGCTTTTTGAGGACGCTTTCAAATCCGAGGAATTTAAAATCGCCGGCTCCACCTCAGTTAGTGTGGACGGAAAACACGTTGAAAATGAAGCTTTGTGATTTCCCTGCCTGAGTTTTGTTCAAACACAAATCCAAAATGAGTTAACCGATGATTGCATTTGTTGTGTTTTCAAATTTTGCCTCCTTAGTGAGTCCTTAAGAGTTGACGGAAAACAGCTCTGAAAACGCTGTTTTCAATTTCTCCGGTGTAATCATAGTCTCCTCCGGAGCCATTTTTGGGATGTCACGCAACGTTGTGTGACATCCCATAAAAAACGGTTGCGAAAGGAGTCTAGTGTAATCAGGACAGAAAACATCTGATGCGTTTTCAGAGTGAAAAAACCGGTTTCAAATTTCTCTGGGGTAATGCGATCATGGTCTTATACTCACCTGTCACAGGATCCTCTGGAACACCAAGCCAGGGAGCAAAATATCGGGAAACAAAGTCATACATTGTACCACAGCTGTCAACACAACCATTTGACTCAGTCCCCTGCAGAGTTACGATCACACCACGGATAACTCCAGACGAGTGAGCACACATCATGGCTTGGAAGTCTGGGGAGAGGTTTTCCAAATCCTCCCTGTTAAAAAACGATTCATGACGTTTTCTGATCATGCTTTCTGAATGAATTTTTAGATACAGAGTCAATACTGCTTGGTTGATGTGTCCCAGTGAACGAGAATGTTGTATCTTTGTGAGTTTTTTTTTTTTTTTCAAACTACGGAACTTTATTAGAACTTAGAACTATTAGAACTTTATTATTAATTTATTAATTAATTTCAATTAATTCATCAATTAATTAATGTAAATTAAAACAAATGAAGAATTTAAATATCTACAAACCCGCTTGTAGCATAGCTAATCTAGGTGGGTTGTACTAATTATAGTCATATTAACCGGGCAAAAAGTGATTTAAAAACAGCTACTAAATAAATAAACATACACACACATTAATAGTTAATCAAACACAAAAGTAAAAAGGTAAAGCAAATTAAGAGGTGTAAAGTAGATAAACGGCTAAATGTAAGTTTGAAAGCTATAGTGTATAATAATTACTTGTGTTTAAATTTTCACATTCATGTGAATACAATGTTGAGATAAATTATCAGTAACAATGATTCTTTCTGTCAAACAGTGTAATAATTATTGAGTCGGAGGGGTTTTTTGTTCTCGTCACATGTCATGACTTGACAAAAATATCAAAGGGGCCTTCAATGGCAGTTAAGGGGGGCCCCCGTCAGTGTCATTCAGGAAGCCCAAAGTAGTATGATAAAATAACTGTCCAGTTAGAATTTTCATTCTGACCTTGTCAATGACGGCCCGAGACACAACAGTAGCATCTTCATGGTTTTAGAGTATTGGACTTCCTTCACCTCAAGCTCACCTACAACTAAATAAAGATCACAATCAATGGAAGAAACAGAGGCCAATTATGGATATAATGATTTAAGACCTGTGACCAGGATTTCTTTTCACAATGTACGAACAACAAAGATCACCAGCCCTGATGCCTGGTAATCTGATAGTTAAAGTGTGGTAGACTCCAAATTCAGGGGCAACCAGAAGTTTTCTCTCCAATTTTTTTCAAACCCTGTTTTAGGCTAGAAGAGTGTTTTTGTATATCTGTAGGTTAATTTTAAGCTGGCTATAAAATTTCAATCTGGAACAAACATGCCTTTGCAGTCAAATTTTTGAAGACAAAGTAGATATAGACTCTTTCCAAATAGAATTTTGTATTTATTTTCCAAAAGTATTTTCAATGAATATTCCAAATGTATCTAGTGATACAGTTGAATTAAATATGTCCTGTAAGCATGATTTAGTCATGAGAGCTCATAATATGACATGACTTTGTACCTGCTTTTATTAATCTTGCAATTGCTTGGTCTTCCTAAAGGAAAAAAAGTCCATCAAACTTGTTTTCTAAAAAATATCATAAGGATCATCATAATTTTATAATAATTAATTTATTGCTGGGTGGTACAATGTAAGTGACGCATAAATCATTAACAAGGTGTCTTCATTTCTGTTTCTTGTTTGCAAACCATGATGCTTGCTCACAATGAGGAAAGCGACAAAATTCTTTCGCATCATTAGATGATGTTAAAGATGTCGTTAAAGCTAAAAAGCAAACTCATCCCCAGTACCCCTTTCTACTCCAGCTTTTATTGGGGAGAGAAGAAGACAGAACCTGGGAACGAGGCTAGCTGAGAAATTTTCTTTCATATCTTTGCAACAAGCATGTTTCACTCACAGGAAAGAGGACATAAAATTACAGAATCGCATTTAAAGGAAAAAGCATCCATGTTTTAATAATGTCACATTGCATAAATTTGCTCATTCCAGGTCAAAGCCCAGTATCAGGGTACGATAATGGCCAGAAATTTGAATATTCAGCATCTAAAATGTGCTATAGGGTATGTTGAAAACAAAACGTTTTAAAGCAACACATGAAAAATTAACTATTGTAATTTTTCTTTTAAACAAGTGCATCCAAAGGATCCTTGGACACCCATCTAGCTAAAATCCTGAAAATTTCCTATCGTGACAACATACCTCAAGCAGTGGTTCACTGTCCATTAATGGAAGGTCTAAGCATATTGATGAACCTAAAAATCAATGTACACACAGAATATTGTTGAACTGTTTGACTACTGTTCCCTACTGTGTTAGTTACTGTTTAAGGTGGCTTGCAGGTAGTTATCGAGCTGACAGCTCTCTATTTAAAAAATATACATTTTGAACAAGAAAACGAGTGTTCACAGTCCAAGTTTCTTTAGTTTACTGTCTATAACTTTATGAACAAACAAAATGAAGAAATGATCATAAAAAAAAAACTTTCAAATGACCCAGCTCCACCTATTAAAAAATTCATTGATCGGAGCACTTGGGTTATACCAATGATTGTAATATACAATTAACAATCATTGTATGTTTTCATTTCAATTAAGTCTCCAACAACGTTCTAAAAGTCCTTTCCAATTAGTAGTTTCTTTGTTCTTTGTCGCTTAAAGATCTGCCCCTTGCTTTCGTCAAGGGCAATTGTTAAGCAAAGGTCAACATTTAGCAAGTCTGTTCCTACAACAGAGTGTTAACATTAATAATAATGACAAATAAATTATCGATTAATCATCAATTAAAAGTCTGAAAGACCACAGGACCACAGCTAGCTAAACTATACTTGATGTTTTTTTATCCTCCAATAGTTTAGAAAATACAAATTGTCATTTACAGCGGTTATCAGTCACACACGCACTTCCACGATTTTTTTCCGATTTCAAAAACTAAGTTTTGGTGAATGTCAATCAAACGTATCCATGACAATAGTCGTGTTCATTTCGAGTCAGTTTCACGGCCACGCTCGATCGTCGTTGGATCAGAAATAATCGCTCAGTTATTATGACAAAATAATTTGCAATTTCGCTGAGATTGAGGGCTATTATGCAAAGAAAACATGATTTGTCTTTGAATTGCAGAGCAGAAACACTATTTGCGAGCAAATTGAAACGTTTGTGAAGAAGGCGGCGTTCAAAAACAAAACTAGAGCCGTAAGCGATCCCCAAAGAGAAAGTCAAAGAAACAAGAGATACAAGGTAGCTGAAAAAGTTGGCCTCTGAAATGAGTCACGAGATTGACTTCTTATCAGCTTGTTATGGATGCAGATTATTTTCGCCACAGAAATTCTCGTCATTCGCCTTGCTAAAACATAATCCAGAGATCCATCCTGACGAGTTTTAAGTGTGGTTGGAATACCAGACAGGCAAGTTGTATGCAAAGCAAACCGTCTACAGAACCATACGGCAAGTTGGATCGTCAGTAATAAAAAGGTAATGAAAGCCGCAAGAGATTAGCAGTTAAATTTTTGTAGTCTATTCTGTATTAGTATAAATTTACCGTAGTCTATTGTGAATCCGTGAATTTGATTGGCTATATTGCCGTTTTCTATTTGCTGATAGTCAACAGTTACGCATCAGTGCACATCGCGCATCAAGTTTGAACCTGATGAAACATAATAAAACAGTTCTCTTCTAC
>JAHPZR010039234.1:5000-20000 GCA_019787425.1 Platygyra sinensis | reverse complement strand
GAATCTCCCACCCCTCTAAAAATTCCAGTTAAGCCTAATAGACCTTTCCTGCATTCCACTTCAGTGCGTACGAACAATAGCACCAGAGCGAGGTTCGGGTGGACATTTTCATACATTTACTGTATTTTTGTCCACCCCAACCTCGACTCGGTGCCATTGTTTGTTGGAATGCGGGAAAGGTCTATACGAGTTCTCCTTCAAAATTTTGACTTTTGAGATCTCCCACCCCCTCGGAATTTCCATTGACCTTCCATGGGGTAGGTATGGATATTTTCTGGATCTACACAATTATCAATGAGACCATTAACACCCCCGGGAGGGGGACTTGGAAATGAAAGGAGTTGAGATGCTCGTCATCAGAAGCCTATGTCATCGTCTTGCTTTGGGGTGTAAATTTTGGATTTTGGTCTCACTTAGGGTTTTCAGGGGAAAACGCCATTATATGTAACCCATTTGTACCTGCAAAGGTCTCGTTCAGGGTTTCATGCGAAGAAATCAGAAGAAATATAAAAAAGGGGTTTGATTCAAAATTTTCAAAGAGCATCCCCACGCTTTCATATGCAAAGTCCCTGCCCCCCCCCCCCCCCCCCCCCAGGCTACCCCAGGCCCAACTGCAGACTGAGAATATTTTAGCTAATACTATATAATCATTTCCATTACTGCGAGCTAACTGTAAACAAGCCAACCTGAGAGCTATTCAGGCTAACCTGAGTGATATTCAGGCTAACTGGACCGCTTTTTAGGTCTAAATGTAGTCTGTAGTCATAAGGACAACTTGATTTACACAACAAAAGCAGCAAGGTCTGTATCAAAACAAGGTCACCTGCAGCCTCGCTGCCATTCAGGGGGCAGGTCACAAAGCGGACAACTGTAAAATGATCTGTTGGCTCATCCTCGGTGTAAGAACCTGTAACACTCACCAGTGACCAAAACCAAACAAAACAAAGAAGTCAACACAATTGACCTTAACCCTAACAATAGCTACAAAACAAAGTAAAACTTCACAGGTTTTTACACCGAGGTAATCCCCGGGATACTTGGATTGCATGTGATCTAGTCAAATCGATGTGGCACATTTTGAGGGTATGCAAACTAGCTCGTTATCTATACAGCTAACTAACGTTTGCTCCTACAAGGCATACGGCGGCTGGGTTTCCTCCAAAAGCCTTGTCTGTGAAGGCGTCCACCACAAAAATAGTTCGAGCAGTACCTTCCGCCATCTTGACCATTCTCGTCCCCAGCTCTCCCCAGAGTTTATCGTTTCGCATGGTTACATCTACTTTCAGTAATCTTTCATCGCTCACCAGTAACGGGTCAAAACAAACAACAAAATATTTTCTTCGTCCTCTGATATTTTCAGAGTGCCAGAGCCCTCCACTTCAAACCATGACCTCCAGAGAGGGGGAGTGGGAAAGTCTGGAAGGAAAAATATTGGACTGGACTCGACGAAGGTTCGACGGATCCTGGAGGGAACCAAAGTTCGATTTCCGCTGCTCTATCGTGGCTTTCGGGGGAGGAGCGCGGGCTCCTTAATAGTAATAAATAAGAATTTTATTAATGTGTCGAAGCCGCTAACATACAACGTACACTATTAGGGACACCTAGCTACGATTACTTAATATCTTATCTTAGCGGATGGTAATCGAGCCTGGAGGGAACCACGTGAACGGTTAAAAGTGAAGTTAGTGAGAGTACAAGTACGGCCTCCGCACTTCAATCCAGTTTCATTCATTTCGGTGGAATTTTCGTATTTTTGAAATATTTTTGGAGTGCACAGAGCAAGCCTGTTAAGGCGGGGATACACCCGAAAGCCGTATTTTGGCTGGGTTTTACGTTTTTAATGCAAATATCTCGTTTACGTTTCAAGCAATCAAGAATCTCTATGCTCATTTCACATATCTATGTTTTGGGTCGTTTTGTAAATTTTTGGTGATTTTTAGGTATATTTGGAGATAAATAGTTTTTCTTAAAGGATTAGTAAAATTTATGGAAATAGGAAATTTGGAAGATTTGGAGTTGTTTTAAAATTAGAGTTTGAAGTTAAAAATAGGTAGATACACTCCAAACAGTTGCCCAACAATCTGGGGTGCCATTGTGCGGTCGGGCAACTGTCTGGTGGTGTTCCAAAACTCTTTTTTCTCTTTCAACCTCTCTTTAAACTTACCAAAATTTCACTGAAATTCGGGTGTACCCCCGCCTTAATCAATCCATGTTGTTGAGTTTACAAGCAGCATTTTCGTTTGCGGTCCTTTGCATCATGTTTCACTGTCTTGTAGAAAAGGCCCCCTGGGAAACAATGAAAATGTCAAGCAAACTCCCTTCTAAAGACTTCTAATTATTGACTTTGTAAAATCTTATCACCCTCAGTATAGAAGAAAAATTCAGAATCCATTGAGACAAGATTGAATTTAATCGCTCACTTTTCTTAAACGCCTTTGTTGACAAATTATTTTAGCCATTAGGATTTCCACCTTCTCAAAGGAAGTGTGTGCAATGTTTTGGTCTCATAAACAACTTGGGATTTTTGCTCTGAGGCAGGGTTTATTTTTCACAGGAGCATCCACAAACATCTCTTTTGATTGCAATGGAGCATAGCCTCTTGTAGGCATTCAGTTGGTTGAGGCGCCGTGAGGCGTAGTGTGAAAATGGCGGGCAAAAAGATGGGGGAAATTCTCTCTCCTTGTTTCGCTCCTCCCTACCCCCCTTCCCCGCACCGAACACACTGGATGCCTGACCAGTGGTATCTCACTTCCCCCAGGCGAAGCAGAAATGAAACCATCACAGAGATTAAGTCAGGCTTACTTTCTTGGCGCTTCTTCACCAGCCTTAAATTCAAACGAATTTTACATGATCTCAGGCAACATTTCTTCGCCGATATTTATTGTTGAACATTCGCATTATCAGTGTTTGTAACATCAATTTTGTTTACAGAGAAAACTTCATCCAAATTTGAGTGCGCAGACTGACTACATAAGTGCAAAACTCTTTGTTTAAAATATTTGTACTTCAATCAATCAATCAACTTTATTTAGCCTCAAATTTACAGAGTAGCACTCAAGTGCTAATATCTTCACAGTTCTATTGTTCATTTTTAGTGGTCACCCTTCACGTTTTATTTTAACCCTTAACTTGGCGTGACAATGACGGTAATGTTCCGTTGAGCTAAAGGTGAGGTGCAAACGTCGTCGATTTCTTCATTTTAAGGGGGAGAAACTTAACTACAAGTCTGTTGCTTAGGAACTCTCAAAACCTCTTTTTTTTGGCTCCTGAAGTCCAGTGGGTGTTCCAAACCCTTTTTTTCCCTTTCAACCTCTCTTTAAACTTACCAAAATTTCACTGAAATTCGGGTGTACCCCCGCCTTAATCAATTCATGTTGTTGAGTTTACAAGCAGCATTTTCGTTTGCGGTCCTTTGCATCATGTTTCACTGTCTTGTGGAAAAGGCCCCCTGGGAAACAATGGAAATGTCAAGCAAACTCCCTTCTGAAGACTTCTAATTATTGACTTTGTAAAATCATCACCCTCAGTATAGAGCAAAAATTCAGAATCTATTGAGACAAGATTGAATTTAATCGCTCACTTTTCTTAAACGCCTTTGTTGACAAATTATTTTAGCCATGAGGATTTCCACCTTCTCAAAGGAAGTGTTTGCAATGTTTTGGTCTCATAAACAACTTGGGATTTTTGCTTTGAGGCAGGGTTTATTTTTCACAGCATCCACAAACATCTCTTTTGATTGCAATGGAGCATAGCCTCTTGTAGGCATTCAGTTGGTTGAGGCGCCGTGAGGCGTAATGTGAAAATGGCGGGCAAAAAGATGGGGGAAATTCTCTCTCCTTGTTTCGCTCCTCCCTACCCCCCTTCCCCGCACCGAACACATTGGATGCCTAACCAATGGTATTTCACTTCCCTCAGGCGAAGCAGAAATGAAACCATCACAGAGATTAAGTCAGGCTTACTTTCTTGGCGCTTCTTCACCAGCCTTAAATTCAAACGAATTTTACATGATCTCAGGCAATATTTCTTCGCCGATATTTATTGTTGAACATTCTCATTATCAGTGTTTGTAACATCAATTTTGTTTACAGAGAAAACTTCATCCAAATTTGAGTGCGCAGACCATAGTTAATATAGGGGACTGGTTATGAAGCCCGGCAAACATCAAAGGGGTAAACAAAGATGGCGAGATTTATGTTGGAAGGTCCACGACAGTGCACAATCTTTTGTTTTGCCCTCATACACTATGCATGAATTATGTAACCAACACGTTTCTATTGGTTAGTTTCTCAGAACGGAGTAAACAACTATTGTATTTTGTGCACCGTCAAAGCCAAAAAAGCGAACAAAAACCTAAAACAAAGAACTTTGTCGAGTTTCGTAACCATTCCCCTCTATTAACTATGCGCAGACTGACTACATAAGTGCAAAACTCTTTGTTTAAAATATTTTGTACTTCAATCAATCAATCAATCAATCAATCAATCAATCAATCAACTTTATTTAGCCTCAAATTTACAGAGTAGCACTCAAGTGCTAATATCTTCACAGTTCTATTGTTCATTTTTAGTGGTCACCCTTCACGTTTTATTTTAACCCTTAACTTGGCATGACAATGACGGTAATGTTCCGTCGAGCTAAAGGTGAGGTGCAAACGTCGTCGATTTCTTCATTTTAAGGGGGAGAAACTTAACTACAAGTCTGTTGCTAAGGAAATCTCAAAACCTTCTTTTTATGGCTCCTGAAGTCCAGTGGGCATCAAAGTTTACCTTGTTTGTTCAATTCACGTTTCTTTTAAATGTTTCGAACCACGCCCATATTTGGTATGTCACGTGACCACGATAGAAAACGTCTAAAAACTCGGACTGAGTGGATCGTTTTCGAAATGTAAACAATACGTTTTACCAAAACACGGCATTATCTACAACTTGTAGCATGCGTTTGAGGAAATGTACAATATTTCGAAAATTATAGATCTTTACATGTAAGAGGCTATAAAAGCACTTAAAGATGTATAATTTTCAAAATATTGAACATCTCCTCAAACGCATGCTACAAGAGTTGTAGATAATGCCGTGTTTTGGCAAAACGTATAGCAAAGATATCGGTGACGTCACATATTGTTATTAATATGCCAACCAGATAACATGGGCTTGTAAAACAAAGAGTTCTTTTGTTTAACGTTTTCAACATTAAAATAACAAAAACAATGTTTGTAAACAAATATCTTCGCTATTGTTAGATTTCGAAAACGATCCACTCAGTCAGAGTTTTTAGACATTTTCTATTGTGGTCACGGGACATACCAAATATGGGCGTGGTTCCAAACATTTAAAGGAAACGTGAATTGAACAAACAAGGTAAACTTTGATGCCCACTGGACTTCAGGAGCCAAAAAAAGCGAGGTTTTGAGATTTCCTTAGCTACAGACTTGTAGTTAAGTTTCTCCCCCCTTAAACAAGTTTTGAATGATCTTGTTATATAGCTGGCGTTTTTCCCGCTACCGCGCCCATTCATTGGCTAGTTCATGGTCATATCACATCTGACAACGAAACTGTTTCCCGCCAAATGCCACGAGGGGCAACATTTCGAAAACTATGACGTCAAAACGAGAAACAGTTCACTGCAACCCGCAAAATGTGTTCACCAAAGCGAGTTCGCATCCACTGACTCACATCGTCTCAACAAGTGTGAGCCTGCGTTGCAGACAAACTAAACCCGATATAGTCTATATCGGGCTTTAGTTTGTCTGCAACGCAGGCTCACACTTGTTGAGACGATGTGAGTCAGTGGATGCGAACTCGCTTTGGTGAACACATTTTGCGGGTTGCAGTGAACTGTTTCTCGTTTTGACGTCATAGTTTTCGAAATGTTGCCCCTCGTGGCATTTGGCGGGAAACAGTTTCGTTGTCAGATGTGATATGACCATGAACTAGCCAATGAATGGGCGCGGTAGCGGGAAAAACGCCAGCTATATAACAAGATCATTCAAAACTTGTTTAAGGGGGGAGAAACTTAACTACAAGTCTGTAGCTAAGGAAATCTCAAAACCTCGCTTTTTTTGGCTCCTGAAGTCCAGTGGGCATCAAAGTTTACCTTGTTTGTTCAATTCACGTTTCCTTTAAATGTTTGGAACCACGCCCATATTTGGTATGTCCCGTGACCACAATAGAAAATGTCTAAAAAACTCTGACTGAGTGGATCGTTTTCGAAATCTAACAATAGCGAAGATATTTGTTTACAAACATTGTTTTTGTTATTTTAATGTTGAAAAACGTTAAACAAAAGAACTCTTTGTTTTACAAGCCCATGTTATCTGGTTGGCATATTAATAACAATATGTGACGTCACCGATATCTTTGCTATACGTTTTGCCAAAACACGGCATTATCTACAACTCTTGTAGCATGCGTTTGAGGAGATGTTCAATATTTTGAAAATTATACATCTTTAAGTGCTTTTATAGCCTCTTACATGTAAAGATCTATAATTTTCGAAATATTGTACATTTCCTCAAACGCATGCTACAAGTTGTAGATAATGCCGTGTTTTGGTAAAACGTATTGTTACATTTCGAAAACGATCCACTCAGTCCGAGTTTTTAGACGTTTTCTATCGTGGTCACGTGACATACCAAATATGGGCGTGGTTCGAAACATTTAAAAGAAACGTGAATTGAACAAACAAGGTAAACTTTGATGCCCACTGGACTTCAGGAGCCATAAAAAGAAGGTTTTGAGATTTCCTTAGCAACAGACTTGTAGTTAAGTTTCTCCCCCTTAAAATGAAGAAATCGACGACGTTTGCACCTCACCTTTAGCTCGACGGAACATTACCGTCATTGTCATGCCAAGTTAAGGGTTAAAATAAAACGTGAAGGGTGACCACTAAAAATGAACAATAGAACTGTGAAGATATTAGCACTTGAGTGCTACTCTGTAAATTTGAGGCTAAATAAAGTTGATTGATTGATTGATTGATTGATTGATTGATTGATTGAAGTACAAAATATTTTAAACAAAGAGTTTTGCACTTATGTAGTCAGTCTGCGCATAGTTAATAGAGGGGAATGGTTACGAAACTCGACAAAGTTCTTTGTTTTAGGTTTTTGTTCGCTTTTTTGGCTTTGACGGTGCACAAAATACAATAGTTGTTTACTCCGTTCTGAGAAACTAACCAATAGAAACGTGTTGGTTACATAATTCATGCATAGTGTATGAGGGCAAAACAAAAGATTGTGCACTGTCGTGGACCTTCCAACATAAATCTCGCCATCTTTGTTTACCCCTTTGATGTTTGCCGGGCTTCATAACCAGTCCCCTATATTAACTATGGTCTGCGCACTCAAATTTGGATGAAGTTTTCTCTGTAAACAAAATTGATGTTACAAACACTGATAATGAGAATGTTCAACAATAAATATCGGCGAAGAAATATTGCCTGAGATCATGTAAAATTCGTTTGAATTTAAGGCTGGTGAAGAAGCGCCAAGAAAGTAAGCCTGACTTAATCTCTGTGATGGTTTCATTTCTGCTTCGCCTGAGGGAAGTGAAATACCATTGGTTAGGCATCCAATGTGTTCGGTGCGGGGAAGGGGGGTAGGGAGGAGCGAAACAAGGAGAGAGAATTTCCCCCATCTTTTTGCCCGCCATTTTCACATTACGCCTCACGGCGCCTCAACCAACTGAATGCCTACAAGAGGCTATGCTCCATTGCAATCAAAAGAGATGTTTGTGGATGCTGTGAAAAATAAACCCTGCCTCAAAGCAAAAATCCCAAGTTGTTTATGAGACCAAAACATTGCAAACACTTCCTTTGAGAAGGTGGAAATCCTCATGGCTAAAATAATTTGTCAACAAAGGCGTTTAAGAAAAGTGAGCGATTAAATTCAATCTTGTCTCAATAGATTCTGAATTTTTGCTCTATACTGAGGGTGATGATTTTACAAAGTCAATAATTAGAAGTCTTCAGAAGGGAGTTTGCTTGACATTTCCATTGTTTCCCAGGGGGCCTTTTCCACAAGACAGTGAAACATGATGCAAAGGACCGCAAACGAAAATGCTGCTTGTAAACTCAACAACATGAATTGATTAAGGCGGGGGTACACCCGAATTTCAGTGAAATTTTGGTAAGTTTAAAGAGAGGTTGAAAGGGAAAAAAAGGGTTTGGAACACCCACTGGACTTCAGGAGCCAAAAAAAAGAGGTTTTGAGAGTTCCTAAGCAACAGACTTGTAGTTAAGTTTCTCCCCCTTAAAATGAAGAAATCGACGACGTTTGCACCTCACCTTTAGCTCAACGGAACATTACCGTCATTGTCACGCCAAGTTAAGGGTTAAAATAAAACGTGAAGGGTGACCACTAAAAATGAACAATAGAACTGTGAAGATATTAGCACTTGAGTGCTACTCTGTAAATTTGAGGCTAAATAAAGTTGATTGATTGATTGAAGTACAAATATTTTAAACAAAGAGTTTTGCACTTATGTAGTCAGTCTGCGCACTCAAATTTGGATGAAGTTTTCTCTGTAAACAAAATTGATGTTACAAACACTGATAATGCGAATGTTCAACAATAAATATCGGCGAAGAAATGTTGCCTGAGATCATGTAAAATTCGTTTGAATTTAAGGCTGGTGAAGAAGCGCCAAGAAAGTAAGCCTGACTTAATCTCTGTGATGGTTTCATTTCTGCTTCGCCTGGGGGAAGTGAGATACCACTGGTCAGGCATCCAGTGTGTTCGGTGCGGGGAAGGGGGGTAGGGAGGAGCGAAACAAGGAGAGAGAATTTCCCCCATCTTTTTGCCCGCCATTTTCACACTACGCCTCACGGCGCCTCAACCAACTGAATGCCTACAAGAGGCTATGCTCCATTGCAATCAAAAGAGATGTTTGTGGATGCTCCTGTGAAAAATAAACCCTGCCTCAGAGCAAAAATCCCAAGTTGTTTATGAGACCAAAACATTGCACACACTTCCTTTGAGAAGGTGGAAATCCTAATGGCTAAAATAATTTGTCAACAAAGGCGTTTAAGAAAAGTGAGCGATTAAATTCAATCTTGTCTCAATGGATTCTGAATTTTTCTTCTATACTGAGGGTGATAAGATTTTACAAAGTCAATAATTAGAAGTCTTTAGAAGGGAGTTTGCTTGACATTTTCATTGTTTCCCAGGGGGCCTTTTCTACAAGACAGTGAAACATGATGCAAAGGACCGCAAACGAAAATGCTGCTTGTAAACTCAACAACATGGATTGATTAAGGCGGGGGTACACCCGAATTTCAGTGAAATTTTGGTAAGTTTAAAGAGAGGTTGAAAGAGAAAAAAGAGTTTTGGAACACCACCAGACAGTTGCCCGACCGCACAATGGCACCCCAGATTGTTGGGCAACTGTTTGGAGTGTATCTACCTATTTTTAACTTCAAACTCTAATTTTAAAACAACTCCAAATCTTCCAAATTTCCTATTTCCATAAATTTTACTAATCCTTTAAGAAAAACTATTTATCTCCAAATATACCTAAAAATCACCAAAAATTTACAAAACGACCCAAAACATAGATATGTGAAATGAGCATAGAGATTCTTGATTGCTTGAAACGTAAACGAGATATTTGCATTAAAAACGTAAAACCCAGCCAAAATACGGCTTTCGGGTGTATCCCCGCCTTAACAGGCTTGCTCTGTGCACTCCAAAAATATTTCAAAAATACGAAAATTCCACCGAAATGAATGAAACTGGATTGAAGTGCGGAGGCCGTACTTGTACTCTCACTAACTTCACTTTTAACCGTTCACGTGGTTCCCTCCAGGCTCGATTACCATCCGCTAAGATAAGATATTAAGTAATCGTAGCTAGGTGTCCCTAATAGTGTACGTTGTATGTTAGCGGCTTCGACACATTAATAAAATTCTTATTTATTACTATTAAGGAGCCCGCGCTCCTCCCCCGAAAGCCACGATAGAGCAGCGGAAATCGAACTTTGGTTCCCTCCAGGATCCGTCGAACCTTCGTCGAGTCCAGTCCAATATTTTTCCTTCCAGACTTTCCCACTCCCCCTCTCTGGAGGTCATGGTTTGAAGTGGAGGGCTCTGGCACTCTGAAAATATCAGAGGACGAAGAAAATATTTTGTTGTTTGTTTTGACCCGTTACTGGTGAGCGATGAAAGATTACTGAAAGTAGATGTAACCATGCGAAACGATAAACTCTGGGGAGAGCTGGGGACGAGAATGGTCAAGATGGCGGAAGGTACTGCTCGAACTATTTTTGTGGTGGACGCCTTCACAGACAAGGCTTTTGGAGGAAACCCAGCCGCCGTATGCCTTGTAGGAGCAAACGTTAGTTAGCTGTATAGATAACGAGCTAGTTTGCATACCCTCAAAATGTGCCACATCGATTTGACTAGATCACATGCAATCCAAGTATCCCGGGGATTACCTCGGTGTAAAAACCTGTGAAGTTTTACTTTGTTTTGTAGCTATTGTTAGGGTTAAGGTCAATTGTGTTGACTTCTTTGTTTGTTGGTTTTGGTCACTGGTGAGTGTTACAGGTTCTTACACCGAGGATGAGCCAACAGATCATTTTACAGTTGTCCGCTTTGTGACCTGCCCCCTGAATGGCAGCGAGGCTGCAGGTGACCTTGTTTTGATACAGACCTTGCTGCTTTTGTTGTGTAAATCAAGTTGTCCTTATGACTACAGACTACATTTAGACCTAAAAAGCGGTCCAGTTAGCCTGAATATCACTCAGGTTAGCCTGAATAGCTCTCAGGTTGGCTTGTTACAGTTAGCTCGCAGTAATGGAAATGATTATATAGTATTAGCTAAAATATTCTCAGTCTGCAGTTGGGCCTGGGGTAGCCTGGGGGGGGGGGGGGGGGGGGGCAGGGACTTTGCATATGAAAGCGTGGGGATGCTCTTTGAAAATTTTGAATCAAACCCCTTTTTTATATTTCTTCTGATTTCTTCGCATGAAACCCTGAACGAGACCTTTGCAGGTACAAATGGGTTACATATAATGGCGTTTTCCCCTGAAAACCCTAAGTGAGACCAAAATCCAAAATTTACACCCCAAAGCAAGACGATGACATAGGCTTCTGATGACGAGCATCTCAACTCCTTTCATTTCCAAGTCCCCCTCCCGGGGGTGTTAATGGTCTCATTGATAATTGTGTAGATCCAGAAAATATCCATACCTACCCCATGGAAGGTCAATGGAAATTCCGAGGGGGTGGGAGATCTCAAAAGTCAAAATTTTGAAGGAGAACTCGTATAGACCTTTCCCGCATTCCAACAAACAATGGCACCGAGTCGAGGTTGGGGTGGACAAAAATACAGTAAATGTATGAAAATGTCCACCCGAACCTCGCTCTGGTGCTATTGTTCGTACGCACTGAAGTGGAATGCAGGAAAGGTCTATTAGGCTTAACTGGAATTTTTAGAGGGGTGGGAGATTCAAACCAAAAATAACCTGTGGAAGGGGTATGGATATTTTCTGGAACAACACATTTTCAAAACCTAGCCATGCTCCCCTAACACCAATAAGTGCATTCTTAGCTTGCAAACACAGACAAAATATGCAATAAAAATAACAAAGAAATCCTGTGTTTTCAAGCTTACTACATGTCTCTGAATCAATAATTTTTGAGACATGTAGACATGTACGGTAAAATGTTTCATGATGTTTTTTTTGTTGTTTTATATAGTTGATATAATTTAAACAATTATTGGATGAGGTTGAGCATGATATCATGAATTATCAAAACCGAGGTCTGTGTTATCTGCTGAAGCCGAAGGCTGAGGCAGATAACACAGACACAAGGTTTTGATAATTCATGATATCATGCGAAAACCGAATTCAATAATTGTTTTGTTATACACTTTTCACATAATTCATTCTCAGAAACAGAAGCAAAGTGTTCAACCATTTTGTTTCTGAAGAGAACATTCCAAGGGGCTTAGTAACCAGGCAGGTGTTGAACTTGACATGATAAATGCAGTATCTGCAGCAGATATTGCATTTGTCATGTCAAGTTCACAAGCTATTGTGAATTGATTGAATGTTCTCGACCAATCAGATTTTTCATAGTGAGTCTGATGTATAATAAAAGAATTTATATGCACGCACACCTGTGCCAGCCTTACTGCTATGGTGTCATCTAACATCCATCCATCATGTTTTGATCCTGAAATAAAATAGTTTAGAAAATACAGAGCTCTGTCTTTATTTTTTATAAAAAGATGAGTGAATAGGTTTCAAAAGAGTAAGATGACATTATTAATTAGATAATTAACTTATTTTGTTTTGAATTCAGGAATTAGGTGATGACATCCTGCAGAAAATTGCAAAAGAAATGAACCTGTCTGACACTGCCTTTATTTTGGAGAATGGGCACAACACCTACAGCAAAGGTACTGATAACAGAATTATTTGTTTAATTAGTAAATAAGGTCAGGTTTATGTACTGAACTTTTCTTAAGTGAGGTCAATATTTCAGTTTAAAGTAACCATTTGTGATTCAGATGCCAAAATTAATCCGCTGGTCTCTAATTATTACACTTATAGACAAAAAATTGTGAAAACTGACACAAAATTTATTTATGCATTACATTCTTTATTTCAGACACTGAACTTTTTGTGTTCTTTGCTCAAAGTTTTAGGTTTGGTTCACAAAAAGGTTGGCACTTGAACAGGACCTTTGCCATTTCAACCATCTTCTAGAATTTAAACTAGTATTTATTTTGGATTACCAGGATCCTGTTTTGGTCTTCGTTGGTTCACACCAAAATGTGAAGTACCTTTGTGTGGACATGCAACCTTAGCCTCAGCAGCCATTTTGTTCAACACATTAGGTGAGACGAGAGAATTGTTTTTGCACTTAAATTATTACTAACTTTTAATAAGTGGTATGACACAGTTTATCTAATTTGATCATTCTTTTGCAAAAATGTTTCCTTCAAACTGATTTTTGTATTAATACTGACTTTTTTTTCCCATAATATTATTTTCATGGCAGAATTTCTGTTAAAAAAGGTCTGTATACAAGTCTGTATACAAGCCAAGTGGCCCATCAGGCCGGAGCTTATCCCATAAAGCAGTTAGGAGTATTTCTACTCCCCCTCGGATGGGATGCTGGTCTATTGCAGGGATACTCCCAGCATTAAATTTGCTGGTACCCATTTATACACCTGGGTAGAGAGAGCAAAAGCAAAGCTGTCTTGCCCATTAGGACATTATGTCCCCAGCCAGGGCTCCAACGTGGACCGCTTTATTTGGAGTCCATTGCAATGACCAAAAGCCTGACTGCGCCTTGCACAGTATTTCTGTTGATTGACGTTAAATATGACTGCAGACGTATAGTACTCATCTGGCAATAATGTATTTGCACAATTTAGGAAACTCAAACACCGCAGTAACATTTGAAACTTTAAGTGGAAATTTAATGGCCAGAAGGCGAGGTAAGCCATAAAATTTACAGCAGTTATCGATCACACGTACCCCCACGATTTTTTTCCATCTCGAAAACTACGTTTTGGTGGACTTCAATCAAATGTATCCATGACAATAAAGGCGAGCGGAGTTTCCAGAACATTATTTCAGTGTCAATTCTCGGAGTATCCGAGTTGTTCTTTCATCTTTACTTGACTCGTCGATAAACAGAAACTGGGAAGTAAGACTTGTAAAATCGTTTGAAGCGTCTTTTCGTTCGTTTCACTCACGGGCAATGTTTTGAAGCTACAAATTTACAAACACTGTACAACCACAACAACTAGATATAAATAACAACCTTTATTTAACAATTAGACTATGAGCCTGAGTTTTCTACGAGCAGATAGTCAACGAGGCGCAGCCGAGTTGACTATCACTCGTAGAAAACGAGGGCGAGTAGTCTAATTGTTTTAGTATAAATTTACCGTAGTCTCATTGCATAAAAAGAAAAAAATGTCAAGCAACGCGTAGAAGAGAACTGTTTTATTATGTTTCATCAGGTTCAAACTTGATGCGCGATGTGCACTGATGCGTAACTGTTGACTATCAGCAAATAGAAAACGGCAATATAGCCAATCAAATTCACGGATTCACAATAGACTACGGTAAATTTATACTAATACAGAATAGACTACAAAAATTTAACTGCTAATCTCTTGCGGCTTTCATTACCTTTTTATTACTGACGATCCAACTTGCCGTATGGTTCTGTAGACGGTTTGCTTTGCATACAACTTGCCTGTCTGGTATTCCAACCACACTTAAAACTCGTCAGGATGGATCTCTGGATTATGTTTTAGCAAGGCGAATGACGAGAATTTCTGTGGCGAAAATAATCTGCATCCATAACAAGCTGATAAGAAGTCAATCTCGTGACTCATTTCAGAGGCCAACTTTTTCAGCTACCTTGTATCTCTTGTTTCTTTGACTTTCTCTTTGGGGGATCGCTTACGGCTCTAGTTTTGTTTTTGAACGCCGCCTTCTTCACAAACGTTTCAATTTGCTCGCAAATAGTGTTTCTGCTCTGCAATTCAAAGACAAATCATGTTTTCTTTGCATAATAGCCCTCAATCTCAGCGAAATTGCAAATTATTTTGTCATAATAACTGAGCGATTATTTCTGATCCAACGACGATCGAGCGTGGCCGTGAAACTGACTCGAAATGAACACGACTATTGTCATGGATACGTTTGATTGACATTCACCAAAACTTAGTTTTTGAAATCGGAAAAAAATCGTGGAAGTGCGTGTGTGACTGATAACCGCTGTAAATGACAATTTGTATTTTCTAAACTATTGGAGGATAAAAAAACATCAAGTATAGTTTAGCTAGCTGTGGTCCTGTGGTCTTTCAGACTTTTAATTGATGATTAATCGATAATTTATTTGTCATTATTATTAATGTTAACACTCTGTTGTAGGAACAGACTTGCTAAATGTTGACCTTTGCTTAACAATTGCCCTTGACGAAAGCAAGGGGCAGATCTTTAAGCGACAAAGAACAAAGAAACTACTAAT
>JAHPZR010039233.1:0-12495 GCA_019787425.1 Platygyra sinensis | reverse complement strand
AGGCGTCTAAGATCCTACGCACGAGTGCTAATTGGCGCAATCGACGCATTCTTGAAGCTTGGGAAATTAACACTTGCAGGAATCCGCTGAATCGTGATGATGGCATGCATTTGCCACACGAATTTCTAAATCTTGCCTTGAGGGACAGAACTTAACAATAGATCCATATTTGGCACACTATAAGAAACGTGTCTTTTGCGAATTATTTTTTCACTTTGCCCTGATGAAGGTTGAAGGTTCAACTGAAACGTAGACATTGTACATATTTTTATACAATTTTAACCAGAGTAATGTTTTTATTTCTTAATATTAATGTCTACTTACATGTTTATGGGCATCTCCAAGTGCACTCAATTCCCTAGTAATTTAAATATAATTGATTCTTGATAAAATTCATATAGGTGTAGCATAAATTTTTTTTTTTTTGAGGGGGGGAGGTATTCAAACTGGATGTTACTTTACCTTACATTTAATAAAATAAAACATTTCAAGAAAACTTACTTGGAATAACAATCTCTGGCAAGATTTTCTCAAATGACTTCTGTGGTTCATTTCCTAGAAAATCACCTTCAACTGGGATAATCTGTGTGTGTGAAGAGACACTGATTTTAGTTAAATAATCATATATATGATGTGATTAATTATGTACCATTAGCAGCAATGGAGATGGTTGGGCTCATGCAAAGGAAATACAGTGGAATCTCCACTAATGGACATTTTCCTACAATGCCCACCTTTCTACAACAGCCAGTTTTTTTCGTCCTGGCGGACAGTTGGCCATACATGTACTCTGATTTTAACCTCTCTACAATGACCACCTCTCCACTATGGCAACGGCCGCTAAAGCATGCCCTAAACAAAACAAACAACCCCTCCACGACGTCAGTGCCTTCCCATTAATGACTGAAAACTGGTGCTTAAAAATCCCCGTGTCACGTGATATTCATACAATGACACAAATTTGATCCGTACTGTGCTTTATTGGTCTCTCTGTTTCTGTGTTATTGATATATTTTGATTGTCCAAGGCTGTTGGGTTTAAAACAATTTTTAGGAGCCCAAGCCCTTCAAATTAAACTATTATTATTATTATAAATCAGGAGCCCTGTATAAAAGTTGCTGTGACCAATCATGCATGTGAGTTGCAGGTTTCGGAAGGGGAGGAGATTTAGAGCAACTTGGTAAATTTTAGGGAGGAGCCCCGGGGGCATCCCCTTCTTTTTGTTTGGATTCTCCTGGAGACAACAGTGTCGGACATTAGCACTCGCCCGCTCGCCCAGGCGAGTGTGAAAATTGTCGGGCGAGTGCAAATTCTCGATCACTTGCCCATTTGGCGAGTGCAATTTTTGTCACCAAGAAATTATTTAATTATCAAAATAATGTTTTTACACTCCATTTTGGCAAGAAAATTCCTACACATAAACTTACCATTTCTATTTTACAAAGTTTTGTATTCCGAAAAGTGACATACTACATTCGGCTAAACAATATGGCTTCCCTCTAGTGATAATTACATATCGCATCTACTTGTACAAAGTACTGCTGATCACTATCGAGCCATCGGTGATCAGGTAGATATGGCGCCTAAAATAGAGACCGCTCCTGAGAAGAACAGACACGTTTGCTCGCAAACTGCAGGGATTTCACGAAGATTCATCAATAAAAAATCTACTTGAAATATAAAGTAAGTGCTTCCGTTGTGTTTCCTTGGGATTTAAGGTCTTTAAATACAATTTTTCATTGAGGAAATAATCCTCGGTCTGCCATAGTGCTTGATGACATGCAAGCGAATTGGTTTCCGTACTTTCCCAGCTTTCTGATCATTGCGTGTTCTCCCGTAAACTGATCGTGTACAAAATAAAAAATGTGGATATATATTTCAAGAGTCTCCAAAGTAGTCGAAGAGAAAAAGGAAGGAAAAAGCCCCGAAAGCTACCTGTGATCAGTCCAAGGAATAAAAGATGACTGAAATGGTTGGAAAAACGCGGGGTTTGGAAGGGGAGGAGGGGGGGGGGTAAATTTTTTGGGCGAGTAAAAACTGGTCCGGGCGAGTGCATTTTGAGGGTCACTCGCCCGAATGGCGAGTGCTCTCAAAATTAAGTGTCCAACCCTGAGACAACAATACATTGTACCAATCAAACTTTCGGAATTAAGCGTTCAGCGAGGGTCATGACTGAGGAATAATTTTATTCAAGATAGCTGTTAATTACAAAATTACATTGTTGCTTTTCTGAGTTTTACCATTCCAAATCCACAACCCAACTAAAGTATTCAGTGACAAAAATGCATCATATATTATTGTCATTGACTTTTCCGCATGGTTTCGTGACTCTGTCACGCGGAGTGTCACGTTTTTGAACACGTGATCTGTATTTGAACGTGATTTTGTGTATGTAAAAATGTAAGCGCAAGATGTAAATGCCAATTTAATGTCAAACAAAGGGAGTGTTTGCGTGATCACCCGAACCAGAGGCTCATGATTAAGTGCTTGACAATAATCCAGATCGAATTGGAATTTGGAAATGTTGGTTTTTGAGGAGAGGGGAAAACCGGAGTACCCGGAGAAAAACCTCTCAGAGCAGAGTAGAGAACCAACAACAAACTCAACCCACATATAATGCCAGGTCCGGGATTGAACCCGGGACACATTGGTGGGAGGCAAGCGCTCTCACCACTGCGCCAGCCCTGCTCCTCATGATTCAAGATCGATCAGATTTGAGATTGAGAAATTGTATTTTGGGTGGTTTAGAATTCTGCATGTATTTAGCTGGATTTGTCAGATATTCATTGAAATTTTGAGGTCCATTGAAGAAGAAGACAAAAACTCTATCACAAGTGGTTAACCGAGCTAGATTTTGCCTGAAATACCGGGCAAATTAGCCAAGAATAAGAAGATACACAAAGGACAGTGAGCACATGCTACGAAAGTGCTTGCAAGCGCGAATGAAGTTTTGACAGAGTATGATGGCTCTAGGAGCGCAAAAGACAAGATTACTCGACTCAGCATTGCTTTAAATGAAAAGCTGGTGACATTGAAGGCACTAGACGAATCTATTTTGTCTGTAGTTGACGATGGAGAAATTGAAAGCCAAATCAATGAGTCTGAAAATTTTCGCATGAAAATTCAAGAAGCGCTAGTTAAATTACAGAGTTGTCAAGTTGCTCATGACCAGCAGGAAAATGTACAGAGGCAAGAAACTCACCAGAAACCAAAATTGAGTGCAAGTCCAAGCTGCCGAAGTCAACACTGTACAAGTTTAACGGAGACCCGAAACGCTGGCAAGAATAATTGTGGGATTCGTTTTGTGTGGCTGTACACTACAACAGCGCGATCTCATCTGTGCCCTTGTGGCCTAAAGACTTAGTAATACCTTCTCTTCTCAAAAATCGATTATCAAAATTAGTCAGTGACACGGCTTGCCTTGGGTCCTTGCCCGTTGGGCAAGGAAGGAGTGAAAGTTACTTGCCCGAAAGGAAAATCTACTTGTCCCGGACGACCGGACGGGGGTTTTTTCGAGCCCTGATGTGTAGATGTTTTCTTCATAGAACAATATATAAAACACAAATGAAGATAAGACACATTTTCAAAACCACCTATATTTCGACCAACTTGTCAGTCTTCTTCAGGGTGAATGAAGTAAAACCGTTACACACAAGTTTACTATGCTATTGAAATACAAATTGTGCGCCACGCTTATAACGGCCATAAATAACCGTCACAGTTCAAATATCAACCTAACGCGCACGCACGCAAAAAATAGCATGCGCATGGAGATATATACGTAAGCATCAAAGAGAAATAAACTGTAGTCTGAAAATTAGTAAACGTAGCCTAAAGATTTCTCATGTTCTCATAAATAAATTAATTATATACCCAGCCAGATGTTAATTGCGTGTGCGTTCTCCCCGATTCTGGCTAAAAAAGAAATCACTCTCATTAAGACCCTCCGGTCTCACTGACTGGAGTCGATATGCCCACTGCCCTTCCTTTGCAATCAGATCTTCCTTTGCATTAACTTTATCAATCAGGTGTATTTCTAGATGCTGAAGACCATGATGTCCATCACTATGGAAGTGCTAATAGATAGTATCATCCCTATCCTTATTAGCAGCAGACATCTTAGAATGTCTTACAAGTTTTTTATTTCTTTTTGATTGTTTAATCCATGTCACCTTGTAGCTTTGACCTTTGTTATGTTACGTAACCTTAATTTCAATATTTCTGCTTAGACCTTTGTTATGTTACGTAAACTTAATTTCAATATTTGTGCTCTGTATATATAAGCCGGTGTTTTTGCTATTTGAGATCATTGTAAATAGTTTTTAGTTTTTATCTTTTAACCTGAGGAAGGCCGTATTAAGCCCCGTCCAGAACAGTCAAGAGTTTGTCTCTTCGTCGCTTTTTTTACGTACACTTAACTATATATGTATATATATATATCTGTACTCAAATTAAACTGAAACCAGTGAATTAAATACATAAATAAACACAAGTGAAACTCTGAAAATTGTCCTGAACGGGATTTGAACCCATGTCCTCGGCTTTCTAGAACCGATGTGTTAACCACTACACCATCAAGACAGCCACGCTAATATATGTATATATATAAATGTATGTAAATATATAATACTCATTCCTTTTGTAAATAGTTTTGATTTATTGTTAGTGTCCCCAATTAGCAGCAATGCTAAATCTTTGTATACCATAGTTAATAAAGCAGAATGGTAAGAAAGCCAGGCAAACATCAAAGGAGCAAACAAATATGCCAAGATTTAGGTTGGAAGGTCCATGACCATGAAAAATCTTTTGTTTTGCACTCATACACTATGCATGAATTACATAACCAACACGTTTCTATTGGTTAGTTCCTCGGTCAGTAAGTAAACAACTGTTGTGTTTTGTGCACGGTCAAGACCAAAAAAGAGAACAAAAACGTACAACAAAGAACTTTGTCGGGTTTCATAACCATTCCCCTCTATTAACTATGTGTATACACATTAATAAAGTTATGTTACACAATGTATGTTATACAGAAGCAAAGCCAAACATCTGAGTGTCTACCGCTTCCGCCCGAAAAATTAGTCAAAAGCAGACTGTGCTCATTTACGACACAATCAGACATGATGTCGTGCCGCAGAGGAAATTTGACGTTTTATTGGTTTGCAGTGCTTTTCAAGCAACCTTTATATCAGATTACGAGTACGAGATTGACTACGAGTACCAGTTTTCAAACAAAATTTACTTGCCTCCTATAATTACTTATCACAACAATCTTATTCTTATTCTTAATCTTATTATAATGTTTAATTGTGTGCTAGTCAGCAATGGGAAAAAGTTAAGGTTAAGGGGATAGAATTAGTCCCACGGAATTCCAAAGTCGTACTCACACTTGTTTTCGCACTCGTAGTCAAATCTGAAGGTCGCTAATTATAATATTACAGTCTGTAACCCTTGATCAAATACAACAGATCTTCAAAGCCCATACATTTTTGGTTGTAAAATATGCGCATATGTGCGATTTGTGAGACAAAAGAGAAACAATGTTGCACTGCGTTCATTGTTTAGTTTGCCACCTTCATCAAATTAATGAGCATCGTTGTGCGTACATGGCAAGCAATGACTGAGGCTCTTTCTCAGCGTAATGCTTCATAATGACAGATCTACAAACTGGAAGTAAATGCATGTCCCCAGGACAATAGGCATTCTGTCCGATATCTTTTTGTTTATTTTTTATTTTTTTTGGGGGGGGAGGGCTTCAGTGCAACCCTATATTTAAAACCTTAGATCAACCTCTTCTATCTTTTGTCGATGTGGATGAGTTTTATTTTCTGTAAAAATTCTGCAGTAGATGGTGCTAGTAACCAGCATGAGTCAGCTACATCTGCAGTGCATGTAAGCTCAAGTATGCATGTTTTTCTTTTAACGGCACAAGTTGTGTTATCAAAACCAGGACTAGAAGGGGCTCAGAAACTGAACATTCAGGCTATTTGTGATACTGGAGCACAAAGGTCATGTGTTTCCCAAAGAGTGGTGGATGCATTGAAACTGGAAACCATTAACACTGAGAAACTAAGGATTGCTATATTTGGAAACCAAAAACCAGACCGTGACCGTCATTGACCGTCATTGTGGCCGTTGCGTACACCCCCACGAGCAATACCAATAGCCATGATAACCATGATAAAATCCTTTTTTTTTTCAAAATGGGGATGGGATTCCGCTTGGCAGCCCTTCAGGCAGCCGGAGCTGCGCTATATATATCATCTTTTCAAAATTTTGCAAATAAGCCATTTTTATCATTCACTGAAATGTAACAGTCAGCTTCTGCATGAAAGCAAGGTCTGAGCGGACCTTGTGATGGTAAACATTAGAAAGTAGTTAACCTTATCCTGGTTAGTCCCAAGTTCTATCACCCCACATGGTTTCTGGACCAACCGGAGACAAAATTTTCATGTTTTCAGCTGGTTAAAACGGGTTTAAAAAACGATATGCAATTTTTTTTCCATTTCCATATCACGATCTCATATACATGTAGATTCCATCAAGTAAATAATAAATATCTGTCAAGTACCTGTTAACTTTCATAAGCCTAACAGGCAATGACTGTACTTGCCACAAACCTTGAGTCAAGGAATTCAGCAAATTTAATCGGCCCTTCTTGATCACATTCCAGCAAAACCTTATCAAATGCACTGGATTCCACTACTTCGCCCTCTCCAATGTTGGATTTTGTTGGGTTCTCTTTAACAGGAGTTAAGGCTTCCTTTAAAACATAAAAAAATGGTGATGATAATATGACACATGTAATAGAACATATTCATATTTGTGGTGTTGCTAATGAATGGGAATATCATTGAAAAGAGATTAATCCTGCATTTGAAAAGACACTCTTCATTAGGCTAAGTTCAGTCCATTACCACAGGAATATGAAATGGTACATTGACGGCTATGCAGTAGCAGCAGATTAACCATTTCTACTTTTTCAAGGTTAGTTCTCTCTCCAGATCTCTCTTACAGTGCTTTCATACTTAAAAGCATAAGCCGACCCAACGTAGGTGTACTACATTTTGGCCGGCCAAACTAGCCTTCTTCAGGTACAATTAAAATTTTACATTGGGAAGGGTGTTAATGTAGTATTTGAGTAATACTGGAGATAAGTAAATCTGACAATGTAAATTAAAGATAAGGATACAGCAGAAAATTGAATGAAATGACGTAATGAAAGGAAACAATTATGTTTCTTCCTGGATATTGAGACCTTCGAGATCAATTGTTCTGCCTTTTTGAATTAAAACAAGGCTCCACTACACAAACAGATAGAGACTCGGCTAGAAAAGATTTTTTCGATGGGGATTAATTGCATATGCTAGCAGCGTGGTTAGGAGAGGATAGGAAATGTTCTGCCTTTATATTAATTAAGTACCTTTAATCCATCACTTTCTTGCATCTTTATTTATTTATTTTATTTGTTTAACTTCGCCTCCTAACTAAAATACTAACTTATAGCGGAGCTCCAGCGACCCGAAGAACCGTGAAGCGGAGCCCCATATCAATACAGGAAACTAAAGGAAACCCATGGATTGATTTTCTCATGGTTATCACCGCTAGCAGTATTGCTCGTGGGCGCATACGCACGACGACAACAGTGGAGTCGCGCAACATGGCGGCCATGCTCCAACTCATAGGTTGACAGAAAAAGGCACCCTCTGTTTATAGTGGAATTATGCCATCTTTTCTTGGCAGAATTTTTACAGAAAATAAAACTCATCCACATCGACAAAAGATAGAAGAGGTTGATCTAAGGTTTTAAATATAGGGTTGCACTGAAGCCCTCCCCCCCCAAAAAAAATAAAAAATAAACAAAAAAGATATCGGACAGAATGCCTATTGTCCTGGGGACATGCATTTACTTCCAGTTTGTAGATCTGTCATTATGAAGCATTACGCTGAGAAAGAGCCTCAGTCATTGCTTGCCATGTACGCACAACGATGCTCATTAATTTGATGAAGGTGGCAAACTAAACAATGAACGCAGTGCAACATTGTTTCTCTTTTGTCTCACAAATCGCACATATGCGCATATTTTACAACCAAAAATGTATGGGCTTTGAAGATCTGTTGTATTTGATCAAGGGTTACAGACTGTAATATTATAATTAGCGACCTTCAGATTTGACTACGAGTGCGAAAACAAGTGTGAGTACGACTTTGGAATTCCGTGGGACTAATTCTATCCCCTTAACCTTAACTTTTTCCCATTGCTGACTAGCACACAATTAAACATTATAATAAGATTAAGAATAAGAATAAGATTGTTGTGATAAGTAATTATAGGAGGCAAGTAAATTTTGTTTGAAAACTGGTACTCGTAGTCAATCTCGTACTCGTAATCTGATATAAAGGTTGCTTGAAAAGCACTGCAAACCAATAAAACGTCAAATTTCCTCTGCGGCACGACATCATGTCTGATTGTGTCGTAAATGAGCACAGTCTGCTTTTGACTAATTTTTCGGGCGGAAGCGGTAGACACTCAGATGTTTGGCTTTGCTTCTGTATAACATACATTGTGTAACATAACTTTATTAATGTGTATACACATAGTTAATAGAGGGGAATGGTTATGAAACCCGACAAAGTTCTTTGTTGTACGTTTTTGTTCTCTTTTTTGGTCTTGACCGTGCACAAAACACAACAGTTGTTTACTTACTGACCGAGGAACTAACCAATAGAAACGTGTTGGTTATGTAATTCATGCATAGTGTATGAGTGCAAAACAAAAGATTTTTCATGGTCATGGACCTTCCAACCTAAATCTTGGCATATTTGTTTGCTCCTTTGATGTTTGCCTGGCTTTCTTACCATTCTGCTTTATTAACTATGGTATACAAAGATTTAGCATTGCTGCTAATTGGGGACACTAACAATAAATCAAAACTATTTACAAAAGGAATGAGTATTATATATTTACATACATTTATATATATACATATATTAGCGTGGCTGTCTTGATGGTGTAGTGGTTAACACATCGGTTCTAGAAAGCCGAGGACATGGGTTCAAATCCCGTTCAGGACAATTTTCAGAGTTTCACTTGTGTTTATTTATGTATTTAATTCACTGGTTTCAGTTTAATTTGAGTACAGATATATATATATACATATATAGTTAAGTGTACGTAAAAAAAGCGACGAAGAGACAAACTCTTGACTGTTCTGGACGGGGCTTAATACGGCCTTCCTCAGGTTAAAAGATAAAAACTAAAAACTATTTACAATGATCTCAAATAGCAAAAACACCGGCTTATATATACAGAGCACAAATATTGAAATTAAGTTTACGTAACATAACAAAGGTCTAAGCAGAAATATTGAAATTAAGGTTACGTAACATAACAAAGGTCAAAGCTACAAGGTGACATGGATTAAACAATCAAAAAGAAATAAAAAACTTGTAAGACATTCTAAGATGTCTGCTGCTAATAAGGATAGGGATGATACTATCTATTAGCACTTCCATAGTGATGGACATCATGGTCTTCAGCATCTAGAAATACACCTGATTGATAAAGTTAATGCAAAGGAAGATCTGATTGCAAAGGAAGGGCAGTGGGCATATCGACTCCAGTCAGTGAGACCGGAGGGTCTTAATGAGAGTGATTTCTTTTTTAGCCAGAATCGGGGAGAACGCACACGCAATTAACATCTGGCTGGGTATATAATTAATTTATTTATGAGAACATGAGAAATCTTTAGGCTACGTTTACTAATTTTCAGACTACAGTTTATTTCTCTTTGATGCTTACGTATATATCTCCATGCGCATGCTATTTTTTGCGTGCGTGCGCGTTAGGTTGATATTTGAACTGTGACGGTTATTTATGGCCGTTATAAGCGTGGCGCACAATTTGTATTTCAATAGCATAGTAAACTTGTGTGTAACGGTTTTACTTCATTCACCCTGAAGAAGACTGACAAGTTGGTCGAAATATAGGTGGTTTTGAAAATGTGTCTTATCTTCATTTGTGTTTTATATATTGTTCTATGAAGAAAACATCTACACATCAGGGCTCGAAAAAACCCCCGTCCGGTCGTCCGGGACAAGTAGATTTTCCTTTCGGGCAAGTAACTTTCACTCCTTCCTTGCCCAACGGGCAAGGACCCAGGCAAGCCGTTCACTGACTAAATTTTTGATAACGATTTTGAGAAGAAAAGGTATTAATAAGCTTTAGGCCCAAGGGTAATCAACTGTTTAGATGAAGTTTGACGAAAATTACAATTTATAGCGTTGTTTTGTTGATTGCGTGATGCGCGCTCTCGGCTCGGAAGTGGTTGCCTAGCACGTGATCAAAATCTTCCCTGATCAAATTTCTTTCCAGGATAAAAATAGCCGCCGCGTTGGGAACGAAAACCGCCGTGTTTATTTCTTAATTCTAGCAATTTTCTGCGAGAATGTTTCGGTTTCTCTCTACAAAACTTAACTCAACAGCGATATATTAATTAAAACTGTAGAAATTGTACGCGAAAACTGAGAAGTGGCATATTTCTACCGCGAAAACGAAGCCAGCTTTTTTGATACTAAGAGCCAGGTAAATCTCTGTTCTCAGCGAAACATGCAAGTTGGGCGCCTCTGCACTAAATAAAAAGTGTTATATTATTAAAAAGAAATGGATAAGTAAGTCACCAAAATACTTTCAGAGTTCCTGGAAGATGACTTACAATAGTGTTTCTTTCAAACGAAGACGTTTTCCCTCGATTGAAACTATTTTCATTCACAAAAGTGAAAAAATGTGCTCTCGCCGGCTTTTCAAGATATTCTGCATGTGTCAAAACTGAGGTGGGAAAGCGATTTGTTATTAATTTCTCGCGCTTCCCTTGACCATGATTTTGTAGAGCTACAGAAAATGCAGTTTAACGTTAATGGAGTCGAACACGATCTTCGTCTAATTGAACGAATTGAGTCGAGGCTTTATAATGTTCAAGACACCCAGCGTGTAATACTAGAACTAGGAAATAAGTACACGAACGAACAACGACAACTGCGCAAACTTTGTTTCTTCAACTGGGAAGCACTGGCGAAAGATGCTGTGGGACAAAATTTAATTCCTGATGACATCTTTGTATCACGTTCGAAAATTGGGAAAGATGATAATCGTGATAGAGTATCTAACAATGAAAGACACACACTACTTCAATGTGATTATAACAGTGTTTATCCATGTTAATTATTACAAACCGTACAACTTCATAAAAAGCGGAATGACGAGGTTAAAAGTTGTGGGAGTAATACAATAGTTGTAATGGTGTAAGCATGAAAGTGATCAGCACTAAGAGGATGGTTTTATTACATTAAAATCAATTCTTGGGTTCATGAATTATTAATGAGTTTGAAAACTTGGGCAAGCGGGGAAGTGCCCCGGGCAAGCAAAACTTAGGGGTTACTTGCCCAACGGGCAAGGTGGAATTCAAATATTTTTCGAGCCCTGCATATTGGATGCTTGTGAAAGATTTTATATGTATATGGAAACTAACTGATGAGTGGGCTAGCTTTATGTTAGCCTACGAAACAGATTTGTATTAAACTCCATATGTACTCAAGATCTGAGTAGTCACTTGAAACATTTTGTTATATATATATATATGTTTTCTCTTTAGTTCGCGCGACTGTTTAAATTGAGCGCGCGTGTTTTAATATCAGCTCAGCGCGCGCGAGTGCATTATTCGACAGCATTTGAATTGTAATACGCGTACTTTTCTGTAACTGCCATGTTCACCCTGATGAAGGCTATTTTAAGTAGCCGAAATATAGGTGCGGGAAAACAATCGTTTAGTCATCATTTGTGACAGTGTATATATAAACTCAATTAGTGTTCACCGTTGATTCCAGAAAAGTGCTCAACAGTTAAGGAGCGTTAATATCAGTATATATATATATATATATATATATATATATATATATATATATATATATATATATATATATATATATATATATATATATATATATATATAGCAATGAATGAAGAAGAGAAACCCATCCCGTAAATCAATTGATTAATTATTATGAATGCAGAAGAAAGAATTGCCCTGAGCGGGATTTGAACCCACGTCCCCCTGAACACCGGTCGGGTGTGATGACCACTACACCATCAGGACAACCACGCTGGCAACGCAGTTATTGTAGATAGTGAGTCAGCCAGACGTGAGTATCCCAGGATTCTTTCAGCGGTGAGATGGGAAAGCCTGTAACCCCTTCATAGCCTTAAACTATATATATATATATATATATATAAATATAGATATAACTTCAGGTGAGTTCCACACTGATAAATCCAGAATAGTGCTCAACAATAATGGAGCGGTAATAACAATGAGCAAACATCTATGGCAGCTAAAAGATGAAAAAAAAGACTTCGCAATCTCCTGGAGAATTCTAGCCAGGGCCAAATCTTATAGTAACCTCACTAAACGATGTAATTTATGTAATACCGAGAAATTC
>JAHPZR010039232.1:0-23777 GCA_019787425.1 Platygyra sinensis | reverse complement strand
AGTTAACAACCCTTTCCTTAACAAGCTCAAAGATGATACTGAACGCATCAAAAACGAATCTAAGCTACTTATCGCCGCTGACAAAACAACCAACTTTTACAAATTGGAGCCGTCAGCATACAACGACCTGCTAGAGCAAAACATCACGAAGTCATACAAAAAGGCGCATTCCAGTACCATACGAGATATCCATTCAGAAAACAAAAAGATCGCAACAAAGCTGCGCATCGATGACAGAGTGGACACTACTGCTAACAAGGACGCATTTATAACACTGAAAGATCACAAGCCAAACTTCGCTAACAAGCCAACCTGCCGGCTGATCAACCCGACTAAATCAGAAGTAGGCAAAATAAGCAAACAGATCCTCGACAGAATCAACAGCAACATCACGAGAGCATCCAAATTCAATCAGTGGAAAAACTCTACCTCCGTGATCGAGTGGTTTAAGGCTATCGAAAACAAAAAACATCACAGTTTTATTTGCTTTGACATTGTAGAATTCTACCCTTCCATCAGCCAAGACCTCCTAAACAGAGCGCTCGATTTTGCCACCGCCTACGACAACATCACAAACGACGAACGAAACATCATCATTCATGCAAAAATTCTATCCTAGTACACAAGCAACATACATGGCAAAAGAAGGGCGACACAACGTTTGACGTCACTATGGGTAGCTACGATGGGGCGGAAACATGCGAGCTGGTGGGAAGTTTTCTGCTCTCACAGCTGCAAGACCTTGATGTTAACATAGGCCTCTACCGGGACGACGGCCTGGCCATCTCCAACGCTACACCAAGACAAACAGAGAACATCAAGAAACACATATGTCGCGTCTTCAATCAAAACGGCCTACGCATCACAATTGAAGCCAACAAACACATCATTAACTTCTTAGACGTCACCTTTAACCTTCACAACAACACTTACCAGCCATTCACAAAGCCTAACACTACGCTACAGTATGTCCATCGCGAGAGCAACCACCCACCGATCACCAAGAAAAACATACCCGCTGGCATCAACAAACGGCTATCATCTCTTTCCTCAGACAAGACATCATTCGACCAAGCCGCCCCTCCGTACCAAAAAGCACTCGACGAAAGCGGATACCACTACACTCTACATTACGAACCAACAACGACTACTAAACGGAAAAACAGACAACGTAACAACATCCTCTGGTACAATCCTCCATTCAGTAAAAATGTCAACTCTAATATCGGTCACAGATTCCTCACCCTAGTAGATAAACACTTCCCTAAGAATCACAAGCTCAGAAAGATCTTCAACCGCAACACTATCAAGATCAGTTACAGTTGCATGAATAACACTAAGCAAATTATCGACAACCACAACAAGCATATTCTAACCTCATCCAAACACGCTGATAAACCCTCAGATAACGCTAATGGCATCAAATCATGCAACTGCCGACAGAAAAACGCGTGCCCACTTAACGGAAACTGCCTTCAATCATCAGTTATCTATCAAGCAACCGTCAAACGTCACGACACTAACACATCAGAAACATACATCGGTCTTACAGAAAACGACTTCAAGACAAGATACAGAAACCACATCGCATCATTCCGTCACGCAAAACACAGGAACTCCACCGAACTCAGCAAACACATTTGGACTCTAAAAGACAGCAACATTGACCACTCAGTTTCATGGCGCATCATTTCTTCTCGCTCAGCTTACAACAGCTCAAGTAAAAGATGTAATCTCTGTCTTAGAGAAAAATTTTTAATCATCTTCCGACCCGACCTTTCATCACTAAACAAACGTAACGAACTTGTATCTTCTTGCCGCCATAGAAACAAAGCGTTGCTATGTAACAACTAAACATTTGAACATTTAAATCCTCCGCAGTAGTAGTTATGTAATTTTCTTAGTATATAAACGATGGTTAGGAATATCCTTGTCATTAAAATCCCCTGAAGAGTGAGCGATCACGAAACAGGCTTGTAGGGATAAAAGTGTAGTCTTTTTCTTTTTTCGATATATATATCACGCTCTACTTTAACGTATTGAGCACTGTACTACGGAAAAATCAAAAGACAGATTTCCTATATATATATATATATATATATATATATATATATATATATATATATATATATATATATATATATATATATTAGTAGTATGTAGTGGGAACAGAAATCGAAACAACTAAGGAAATGAGTGAAAATGTGTTCAGCCGGGAATCGAACCCGGGTCTCCTGGTTACCGGTCAGATGCCTTACCACTAGGCCACTGAACCAACCCCGCCATTCAGCCAAATTGGAAGGACCTTTACATGGCAAGCTCTGAGGAGAATCGCACATTTTTAGCAGTTAGGATCGCGTCACTATGCTCAAGTTGATCAGCGATTCACAGTAAATTTTCCCCTAGATATGAAATAATTGTGTAGTTTTTGAGCGGGGAAATAACAACAACTAACTGCTTCATTTACCTAAGGATCCTTAGGTAAATGAAGCAGTTAGTTGTTGTTATTTCCCCGCTCAAAAACTACACAATTATATATATAATTATATATATATAACAATGTGTATCTACTCAATGTTGTTTCATATGGACTTTAATACAGGTCTGTTTCGTAGACCAACAAAGTGTTGGTCCACTCATCAGTTAAATTCCATATACACTGTAGCATCGCTAGGGTTTATATACATCAGCAGTATGATCGTTACAAAATTCAAATTTGAATAACAATGGTTACAAACGTTTGTAAACTTATGATTGGTTACTGAAGATGCGATTGAATTTAAGGAGAAACTTTCGCTTGTGCCTGCAAGTTGATACGAGTTCATTACGTTTGTTAAACGTTGCCATGTCCGGTTTATATAGGATATAGAATTTCTCGGTATTACATAAATTACATCGTTTAGTGAGGTTACTATAAGATTTGGCCCTGGCTAGAATTCTCCAGGAGATTGCGAAGTCTTTTTTTTCATCTTTTAGCTGCCATAGATGTTTGCTCATTGTTATTACCGCTCCATTATTGTTGAGCACTATTCTGGATTTATCAGTGTGGAACTCACCTGAAGTTATATCTATATTTATATATATATATATATATATATAGTTTAAGGCTATGAAGGGGTTACAGGCTTTCCCATCTCACCGCTGAAAGAATCCTGGGATACTCACGTCTGGCCGACTCACTATCTACAATAACTGCGTTGCCAGCGTGGTTGTCCTGATGGTGTAGTGGTCATCACACCCGACCGGTGTTCAGGGGGACGTGGGTTCAAATCCCGCTCAGGGCAATTCTTTCTTCTGCATTCATAATAATTAATCAATTGATTTACGGGATGGGTTTCTCTTCTTCATTCATTGCTATATATATATATATATATATATATATATATATATATATATATATATATATATATATATATATATATATATATATATATATATATATATATACTGATATTAACGCTCCTTAACTGTTGAGCACTTTTCTGGAATCAACGGTGAACACTAATTGAGTTTATATATACACTGTCACAAATGATGACTAAACGATTGTTTTCCCGCACCTATATTTCGGCTACTTAAAATAGCCTTCATCAGGGTGAACATGGCAGTTACAGAAAAGTACGCGTATTACAATTCAAATGCTGTCGAATAATGCACTCGCGCGCGCTGAGCTGATATTAAAACACGCGCGCTCAATTTAAACAGTCGCGCGAACTAAAGAGAAAACATATATATATATATAACAAAATGTTTCAAGTGACTACTCAGATCTTGAGTACATATGGAGTTTAATACAAATCTGTTTCGTAGGCTAACATAAAGCTAGCCCACTCATCAGTTAGTTTCCATATACATATAAAATCTTTCACAAGCATCCAATATGCAGGGCTCGAAAAATATTTGAATTCCACCTTGCCCGTTGGGCAAGTAACCCCTAAGTTTTGCTTGCCCGGGGCACTTCCCCGCTTGCCCAAGTTTTCAAACTCATTAATAATTCATGAACCCAAGAATTGATTTTAATGTAATAAAACCATCCTCTTAGTGCTGATCACTTTCATGCTTACACCATTACAACTATTGTAATACTCCCACAACTTTTAACCTCGTCATTCCGCTTTTTATGAAGTTGTACGGTTTGTAATAATTAACATGGATAAACACTGTTATAATCACATTGAAGTAGTGTGTGTCTTTCATTGTTAGATACTCTATCACGATTATCATCTTTCCCAATTTTCGAACGTGATACAAAGATGTCATCAGGAATTAAATTTTGTCCCACAGCATCTTTCGCCAGTGCCTCCCAGTTGAAGAAACAAAGTTTGCGCAGTTGTCGTTGTTCGTTCGTGTACTTATTTCCTAGTTCTAGTATTACACGCTGGGTGTCTTGAACATTATAAAGCCTCGACTCAATTCGTTCAATTAGACGAAGATCGTGTTCGACTCCATTAACGTTAAACTGCATTTTCTGTAGCTCTACAAAATCATGGTCAAGGGAAGCGCGAGAAATTAATAACAAATCGCTTTCCCACCTCAGTTTTGACACATGCAGAATATCTTGAAAAGCCGGCGAGAGCACATTTTTTCACTTTTGTGAATGAAAATAGTTTCAATCGAGGGAAAACGTCTTCGTTTGAAAGAAACACTATTGTAAGTCATCTTCCAGGAACTCTGAAAGTATTTTGGTGACTTACTTATCCATTTCTTTTTAATAATATAACACTTTTTATTTAGTGCAGAGGCGCCCAACTTGCATGTTTCGCTGAGAACAGAGATTTACCTGGCTCTTAGTATCAAAAAAGCTGGCTTCGTTTTCGCGGTAGAAATATGCCACTTCTCAGTTTTCGCGTACAATTTCTACAGTTTTAATTAATATATCGCTGTTGAGTTAAGTTTTGTAGAGAGAAACCGAAACATTCTCGCAGAAAATTGCTAGAATTAAGAAATAAACACGGCGGTTTTCGTTCCCAACGCGGCGGCTATTTTTATCCTGGAAAGAAATTTGATCAGGGAAGATTTTGATCACGTGCTAGGCAACCACTTCCGAGCCGAGAGCGCGCATCACGCAATCAACAAAACAACGCTATAAATTGTAATTTTCGTCAAACTTCATCTAAACAGTTGATTACCCTTGGGCCTAAAGCTTATTAATACCTTTTCTTCTCAAAATCGTTATCAAAAATTTAGTCAGTGAACGGCTTGCCTGGGTCCTTGCCCGTTGGGCAAGGAAGGAGTGAAAGTTACTTGCCCGAAAGGAAAATCTACTTGTCCCGGACGACCGGACGGGGGTTTTTTCGAGCCCTGATGTGTAGATGTTTTCTTCATAGAACAATATATAAAACACAAATGAAGATAAGACACATTTCAAAACCACCTATATTTCGACCAACTTGTCAGTCTTCTTCAGGGTGAATGAAGTAAAACCGTTACACACAAGTTTACTATGCTATTGAAATACAAATTGTGCGCCACGCTTATAACGGCCATAAATAACCGTCACAGTTCAAATATCAACCTAACGCGCACGCACGCAAAAAATAGCATGCGCATGGAGATATATACGTAAGCATCAAAGAGAAATAAACTGTAGTCTGAAAATTAGTAAACGTAGCCTAAAGATTTCTCATGTTCTCATAAATAAATTAATTATATACCCAGCCAGATGTTAATTGCGTGTGCGTTCTCCCCGATTCTGGCTAAAAAAGAAATCACTCTCATTAAGACCCTCCGGTCTCACTGACTGGAGTCGATATGCCCACTGCCCTTCCTTTGCAATCAGATCTTCCTTTGCATTAACTTTATCAATCAGGTGTATTTCTAGATGCTGAAGACCATGATGTCCATCACTATGGAAGTGCTAATAGATAGTATCATCCCTATCCTTATTAGCAGCAGACATCTTAGAATGTCTTACAAGTTTTTTATTTCTTTTTGATTGTTTAATCCATGTCACCTTGTAGCTTTGACCTTTGTTATGTTACGTAACCTTAATTTCAATATTTCTGCTTAGACCTTTGTTATGTTACGTAAACTTAATTTCAATATTTGTGCTCTGTATATATAAGCCGGTGTTTTTGCTATTTGAGATCATTGTAAATAGTTTTTAGTTTTTATCTTTTAACCTGAGGAAGGCCGTATTAAGCCCCGTCCAGAACAGTCAAGAGTTTGTCTCTTCGTCGCTTTTTTTACGTACACTTAACTATATATGTATATATATATATCTGTACTCAAATTAAACTGAAACCAGTGAATTAAATACATAAATAAACACAAGTGAAACTCTGAAAATTGTCCTGAACGGGATTTGAACCCATGTCCTCGGCTTTCTAGAACCGATGTGTTAACCACTACACCATCAAGACAGCCACGCTAATATATGTATATATATAAATGTATGTAAATATATAATACTCATTCCTTTTGTAAATAGTTTTGATTTATTGTTAGTGTCCCCAATTAGCAGCAATGCTAAATCTTTGTATACCATAGTTAATAAAGCAGAATGGTAAGAAAGCCAGGCAAACATCAAAGGAGCAAACAAATATGCCAAGATTTAGGTTGGAAGGTCCATGACCATGAAAAATCTTTTGTTTTGCACTCATACACTATGCATGAATTACATAACCAACACGTTTCTATTGGTTAGTTCCTCGGTCAGTAAGTAAACAACTGTTGTGTTTTGTGCACGGTCAAGACCAAAAAAGAGAACAAAAACGTACAACAAAGAACTTTGTCGGGTTTCATAACCATTCCCCTCTATTAACTATGTGTATACACATTAATAAAGTTATGTTACACAATGTATGTTATACAGAAGCAAAGCCAAACATCTGAGTGTCTACCGCTTCCGCCCGAAAAATTAGTCAAAAGCAGACTGTGCTCATTTACGACACAATCAGACATGATGTCGTGCCGCAGAGGAAATTTGACGTTTTATTGGTTTGCAGTGCTTTTCAAGCAACCTTTATATCAGATTACGAGTACGAGATTGACTACGAGTACCAGTTTTCAAACAAAATTTACTTGCCTCCTATAATTACTTATCACAACAATCTTATTCTTATTCTTAATCTTATTATAATGTTTAATTGTGTGCTAGTCAGCAATGGGAAAAAGTTAAGGTTAAGGGGATAGAATTAGTCCCACGGAATTCCAAAGTCGTACTCACACTTGTTTTCGCACTCGTAGTCAAATCTGAAGGTCGCTAATTATAATATTACAGTCTGTAACCCTTGATCAAATACAACAGATCTTCAAAGCCCATACATTTTTGGGCGAGTAAAAAACTGGTCCGGGCGAGTGCATTTTGAGGGTCACTCGCCCGAATGGCGAGTGCTCTCAAAATTAAGTGTCCAACCTGAGACAACAATACATTGTACCAATCAAACTTTCGGAATTAAGCGTTCAGCGAGGGTCATGACTGAGGAATAATTTTATTCAAGATAGCTGTTAATTACAAAATTACATTGTTGCTTTTCTGAGTTTTACCATTCCAAATCCACAAACCCAACTAAAGTATTCAGTGACAAAAATGCATCATATATTATTGTCATTGACTTTTCCGCATGGTTTCGTGACTCTGTCACGCGGAGTGTCACGTTTTTGAACACGTGATCTGTATTTGAACGTGATTTTGTGTATGTAAAAATGTAAGCGCAAGATGTAAATGCCAATTTAATGTCAAACAAAGGGAGTGTTTGCGTGATCACCCGAACCAGAGGCTCATGATTAAGTGCTTGACAATAATCCAGATCGAATTGGAATTTGGAAATGTTGGTTTTTGAGGAGAGGGGAAAACCGGAGTACCCGGAGAAAAACCTCTCAGAGCAGAGTAGAGAACCAACAACAAACTCAACCCACATATAATGCCAGGTCCGGGAATTGAACCCGGGACACATTGGTGGGAGGCAAGCGCTCTCACCACTGCGCCAGCCCTGCTCCTCATGATTCAAGATCGATCAGATTTGAGATTGAGAAATTGTATTTTGGGTGGTTTAGAATTCTGCATGTATTTAGCTGGATTTGTCAGATATTCATTGAAATTTGAGGTCCATTGAAGAAGAAGACAAAAAACTCTATCACAAGTGGTTAACCGAGCTAGATTTTGCCTGAAATACCGGGCAAATTAGCCAAGAATAAGAAGATACACAAAGGACAGTGAGCACATGCTACGAAAGTGCTTGCAAGCGCGAATGAAGTTTTGACAGAGTATGATGGCTCTAGGAGCGCAAAAGACAAGATTACTCGACTCAGCATTGCTTTAAATGAAAAGCTGGTGACATTGAAGGCACTAGACGAATCTATTTTGTCTGTAGTTGACGATGGAGAAATTGAAAGCCAAATCAATGAGTCTGAAAATTTTCGCATGAAAATTCAAGAAGCGCTAGTTAAATTACAGAGTTGTCAAGTTGCTCATGACCAGCAGGAAAATGTACAGAGGCAAGAAACTCACCAGAAACCAAAATTGAGTGCAAGTCCAAGCTGCCGAAGTCAACACTGTACAAGTTTAACGGAGACCCGAAACGCTGGCAAGAATAATTGTGGGATTCGTTTTGTGTGGCTGTACACTACAACAGCGCGATCTCATCTGTGGAAAAGTTTACTTATTTGCGAAGTCTTGTAGAAGGAAATGCAGCAAGGGCTATCTCCGGATTGCAGCTTACTTCTGCTAACTGCATTGCGGCCTTGGAAGTTTTACGAGAAAGATTATTCAACAATTCACACATGGAATCGTTGATCAAGTTGAAACCGATAAACGTGATTTTGGACGTCAAAGGAATGCAAGGGGTTCTCGACAGAGTGGAAATTCAAGTTTGAGGTTTACAGTCCCCTGGAATCAATGCAGCCCAGTATGCCTTGTTGATACCTGTTTTTATGGAAAAAACTACTGGAGAGTGAGTAAGAAGCATAAGGATGACTGGGAGCTAAGTTCTGCCTTAGAAGTGCTGAAATCTGAAGAGGCATGTGAGCGCTCTGGCATTCAACCAGTGACCAAAAAACCGTCTCCGAGGAGGCCAAAATTTCACACGGGAAGCAACAACGCAACTGCGAGCGCCTTATTAATAAGTGGAGGGGCAAATTTAGCTGTTTGTTCCGCAAAGGAAATCATCGGGCGTCAGAATGCCATGTTAAGACGAATATAGAGGAAAGAAAGACATTTTGAAGAAGCAAGGACGGTGTTATACTTGTTTATGGTGTGCAGGTCACTTGGTGCGCAATTGTGATTCTAATATTCAGTGTTTAGGATGCCAGGGTCGTCACCATTTGGCTGTTTGCGATGGTAGACGTGTGCGTGGCAGCGACAATTCTGATTCTGCAGTAGATGGTGCTAGTAACCAGCATGAGTCAGCTACATCTGCAGTGCATGTAAGCTCAAGTATGCATGTTTTTCTTTTAACGGCACAAGTTGTGTTATCAAAACCAGGACTAGAAGGGGCTCAGAAACTGAACATTCAGGCTATTTGTGATACTGGAGCACAAAGGTCATGTGTTTCCCAAAGAGTGGTGGATGCATTGAAACTGGAAACCATTAACACTGAGAAACTAAGGATTGCTATATTTGGAAACCAAAAACCAGACCGTGACCGTCATTGACCGTCATTGTGGCCGTTGCGTACACCCCACGAGCAATACCAATAGCCATGATAACCATGATAAAATCCTTTTTTTTTCAAAATGGGGATGGGATTCCGCTTGGCAGCCCTTCAGGCAGCCGGAGCTGCGCTATATATATCATCTTTTCAAAATTTTGCAAATAAGCCATTTTTATCATTCACTGAAATGTAACAGTCAGCTTCTGCATGAAAGCAAGGTCTGAGCGGACCTTGTGATGGTAAACATTAGAAAGTAGTTAACCTTATCCTGGTTAGTCCCAAGTTCTATCACCCCACATGGTTTCTGGACCAACCGGAGACAAAATTTTCATGTTTTCAGCTGGTTAAAACGGGTTTAAAAAACGATATGCAATTTTTTTTCCATTTCCATATCACGATCTCATATACATGTAGATTCCATCAAGTAAATAATAAATATCTGTCAAGTACCTGTTAACTTTCATAAGCCTAACAGGCAATGACTGTACTTGCCACAAACCTTGAGTCAAGGAATTCAGCAAATTTAATCGGCCCTTCTTGATCACATTCCAGCAAAACCTTATCAAATGCACTGGATTCCACTACTTCGCCCTCTCCAATGTTGGATTTTGTTGGGTTCTCTTTAACAGGAGTTAAGGCTTCCTTTAAAACATAAAAAAATGGTGATGATAATATGACACATGTAATAGAACATATTCATATTTGTGGTGTTGCTAATGAATGGGAATATCATTGAAAAGAGATTAATCCTGCATTTGAAAAGACACTCTTCATTAGGCTAAGTTCAGTCCATTACCACAGGAATATGAAATGGTACATTGACGGCTATGCAGTAGCAGCAGATTAACCATTTCTACTTTTTCAAGGTTAGTTCTCTCTCCAGATCTCTCTTACAGTGCTTTCATACTTAAAAGCATAAGCCGACCCAACGTAGGTGTACTACATTTTGGCCGGCCAAACTAGCCTTCTTCAGGTACAATTAAAATTTTACATTGGGAAGGGTGTTAATGTAGTATTTGAGTAATACTGGAGATAAGTAAATCTGACAATGTAAATTAAAGATAAGGATACAGCAGAAAATTGAATGAAATGACGTAATGAAAGGAAACAATTATGTTTCTTCCTGGATATTGAGACCTTCGAGATCAATTGTTCTGCCTTTTTGAATTAAAACAAGGCTCCACTACACAAACAGATAGAGACTCGGCTAGAAAAGATTTTTTCGATGGGGATTAATTGCATATGCTAGCAGCGTGGTTAGGAGAGGATAGGAAATGTTCTGCCTTTATATTAATTAAGTACCTTTAATCCATCACTTTCTTGCATCTTTATTTATTTATTTTATTGTTTAACTTCGCCTCCTAACTAAAATACTAACTTATAGCGGAGCTCCAGCGACCCGAAGAACCGTGAAGCGGAGCCCCATATCAATACAGGAAACTAAAGGAAACCCATGGATTGATTTTCTCATGGTTATCACCGCTAGCAGTATTGCTCGTGGGCGCATACGCACGACGACAACAGTGGAGTCGCGCAACATGGCGGCCATGCTCCAACTCATAGGTTGACAGAAAAAGGCACCCTCTGTTTATAGTGGAATTATGCCATCTTTTCTTGGCAGAATTTTTACAGAAAATAAAACTCATCCACATCGACAAAAGATAGAAGAGGTTGATCTAAGGTTTTAAATATAGGGTTGCACTGAAGCCCTCCCCCCCCAAAAAAAATAAAAAATAAACAAAAAAGATATCGGACAGAATGCCTATTGTCCTGGGGACATGCATTTACTTCCAGTTTGTAGATCTGTCATTATGAAGCATTACGCTGAGAAAGAGCCTCAGTCATTGCTTGCCATGTACGCACAACGATGCTCATTAATTTGATGAAGGTGGCAAACTAAACAATGAACGCAGTGCAACATTGTTTCTCTTTTGTCTCACAAATCGCACATATGCGCATATTTTACAACCAAAAATGTATGGGCTTTGAAGATCTGTTGTATTTGATCAAGGGTTACAGACTGTAATATTATAATTAGCGACCTTCAGATTTGACTACGAGTGCGAAAACAAGTGTGAGTACGACTTTGGAATTCCGTGGGACTAATTCTATCCCCTTAACCTTAACTTTTTCCCATTGCTGACTAGCACACAATTAAACATTATAATAAGATTAAGAATAAGAATAAGATTGTTGTGATAAGTAATTATAGGAGGCAAGTAAATTTTGTTTGAAAACTGGTACTCGTAGTCAATCTCGTACTCGTAATCTGATATAAAGGTTGCTTGAAAAGCACTGCAAACCAATAAAACGTCAAATTTCCTCTGCGGCACGACATCATGTCTGATTGTGTCGTAAATGAGCACAGTCTGCTTTTGACTAATTTTTCGGGCGGAAGCGGTAGACACTCAGATGTTTGGCTTTGCTTCTGTATAACATACATTGTGTAACATAACTTTATTAATGTGTATACACATAGTTAATAGAGGGGAATGGTTATGAAACCCGACAAAGTTCTTTGTTGTACGTTTTTGTTCTCTTTTTTGGTCTTGACCGTGCACAAAACACAACAGTTGTTTACTTACTGACCGAGGAACTAACCAATAGAAACGTGTTGGTTATGTAATTCATGCATAGTGTATGAGTGCAAAACAAAAGATTTTTCATGGTCATGGACCTTCCAACCTAAATCTTGGCATATTTGTTTGCTCCTTTGATGTTTGCCTGGCTTTCTTACCATTCTGCTTTATTAACTATGGTATACAAAGATTTAGCATTGCTGCTAATTGGGGACACTAACAATAAATCAAAACTATTTACAAAAGGAATGAGTATTATATATTTACATACATTTATATATATACATATATTAGCGTGGCTGTCTTGATGGTGTAGTGGTTAACACATCGGTTCTAGAAAGCCGAGGACATGGTTCAAATCCCGTTCAGGACAATTTTCAGAGTTTCACTTGTGTTTATTTATGTATTTAATTCACTGGTTTCAGTTTAATTTGAGTACAGATATATATATATACATATATAGTTAAGTGTACGTAAAAAAAAGCGACGAAGAGACAAACTCTTGACTGTTCTGGACGGGGCTTAATACGGCCTTCCTCAGGTTAAAAGATAAAAACTAAAAACTATTTACAATGATCTCAAATAGCAAAAACACCGGCTTATATATACAGAGCACAAATATTGAAATTAAGTTTACGTAACATAACAAAGGTCTAAGCAGAAATATTGAAATTAAGGTTACGTAACATAACAAAGGTCAAAGCTACAAGGTGACATGGATTAAACAATCAAAAAGAAATAAAAAACTTGTAAGACATTCTAAGATGTCTGCTGCTAATAAGGATAGGGATGATACTATCTATTAGCACTTCCATAGTGATGGACATCATGGTCTTCAGCATCTAGAAATACACCTGATTGATAAAGTTAATGCAAAGGAAGATCTGATTGCAAAGGAAGGGCAGTGGGCATATCGACTCCAGTCAGTGAGACCGGAGGGTCTTAATGAGAGTGATTTCTTTTTTAGCCAGAATCGGGGAGAACGCACACGCAATTAACATCTGGCTGGGTATATAATTAATTTATTTATGAGAACATGAGAAATCTTTAGGCTACGTTTACTAATTTTCAGACTACAGTTTATTTCTCTTTGATGCTTACGTATATATCTCCATGCGCATGCTATTTTTTGCGTGCGTGCGCGTTAGGTTGATATTTGAACTGTGACGGTTATTTATGGCCGTTATAAGCGTGGCGCACAATTTGTATTTCAATAGCATAGTAAACTTGTGTGTAACGGTTTTACTTCATTCACCCTGAAGAAGACTGACAAGTTGGTCGAAATATAGGTGGTTTTGAAAATGTGTCTTATCTTCATTTGTGTTTTATATATTGTTCTATGAAGAAAACATCTACACATCAGGGCTCGAAAAAACCCCCGTCCGGTCGTCCGGGACAAGTAGATTTTCCTTTCGGGCAAGTAACTTTCACTCCTTCCTTGCCCAACGGGCAAGGACCCAGGCAAGCCGTTCACTGACTAAATTTTTGATAACGATTTTGAGAAGAAAAGGTATTAATAAGCTTTAGGCCCAAGGGTAATCAACTGTTTAGATGAAGTTTGACGAAAATTACAATTTATAGCGTTGTTTTGTTGATTGCGTGATGCGCGCTCTCGGCTCGGAAGTGGTTGCCTAGCACGTGATCAAAATCTTCCCTGATCAAATTTCTTTCCAGGATAAAAATAGCCGCCGCGTTGGGAACGAAAACCGCCGTGTTTATTTCTTAATTCTAGCAATTTTCTGCGAGAATGTTTCGGTTTCTCTCTACAAAACTTAACTCAACAGCGATATATTAATTAAAACTGTAGAAATTGTACGCGAAAACTGAGAAGTGGCATATTTCTACCGCGAAAACGAAGCCAGCTTTTTTGATACTAAGAGCCAGGTAAATCTCTGTTCTCAGCGAAACATGCAAGTTGGGCGCCTCTGCACTAAATAAAAAGTGTTATATTATTAAAAAGAAATGGATAAGTAAGTCACCAAAATACTTTCAGAGTTCCTGGAAGATGACTTACAATAGTGTTTCTTTCAAACGAAGACGTTTTCCCTCGATTGAAACTATTTTCATTCACAAAAGTGAAAAAATGTGCTCTCGCCGGCTTTTCAAGATATTCTGCATGTGTCAAAACTGAGGTGGGAAAGCGATTTGTTATTAATTTCTCGCGCTTCCCTTGACCATGATTTTGTAGAGCTACAGAAAATGCAGTTTAACGTTAATGGAGTCGAACACGATCTTCGTCTAATTGAACGAATTGAGTCGAGGCTTTATAATGTTCAAGACACCCAGCGTGTAATACTAGAACTAGGAAATAAGTACACGAACGAACAACGACAACTGCGCAAACTTTGTTTCTTCAACTGGGAAGCACTGGCGAAAGATGCTGTGGGACAAAATTTAATTCCTGATGACATCTTTGTATCACGTTCGAAAATTGGGAAAGATGATAATCGTGATAGAGTATCTAACAATGAAAGACACACACTACTTCAATGTGATTATAACAGTGTTTATCCATGTTAATTATTACAAACCGTACAACTTCATAAAAAGCGGAATGACGAGGTTAAAAGTTGTGGGAGTAATACAATAGTTGTAATGGTGTAAGCATGAAAGTGATCAGCACTAAGAGGATGGTTTTATTACATTAAAATCAATTCTTGGGTTCATGAATTATTAATGAGTTTGAAAACTTGGGCAAGCGGGGAAGTGCCCCGGGCAAGCAAAACTTAGGGGTTACTTGCCCAACGGGCAAGGTGGAATTCAAATATTTTTCGAGCCCTGCATATTGGATGCTTGTGAAAGATTTTATATGTATATGGAAACTAACTGATGAGTGGGCTAGCTTTATGTTAGCCTACGAAACAGATTTGTATTAAACTCCATATGTACTCAAGATCTGAGTAGTCACTTGAAACATTTTGTTATATATATATATATGTTTTCTCTTTAGTTCGCGCGACTGTTTAAATTGAGCGCGCGTGTTTTAATATCAGCTCAGCGCGCGCGAGTGCATTATTCGACAGCATTTGAATTGTAATACGCGTACTTTTCTGTAACTGCCATGTTCACCCTGATGAAGGCTATTTTAAGTAGCCGAAATATAGGTGCGGGAAAACAATCGTTTAGTCATCATTTGTGACAGTGTATATATAAACTCAATTAGTGTTCACCGTTGATTCCAGAAAAGTGCTCAACAGTTAAGGAGCGTTAATATCAGTATATATATATATATATATATATATATATATATATATATATATATATATATATATATATATATATATATATATATATATATATATATATATATAGCAATGAATGAAGAAGAGAAACCCATCCCGTAAATCAATTGATTAATTATTATGAATGCAGAAGAAAGAATTGCCCTGAGCGGGATTTGAACCCACGTCCCCCTGAACACCGGTCGGGTGTGATGACCACTACACCATCAGGACAACCACGCTGGCAACGCAGTTATTGTAGATAGTGAGTCGGCCAGACGTGAGTATCCCAGGATTCTTTCAGCGGTGAGATGGGAAAGCCTGTAACCCCTTCATAGCCTTAAACTATATATATATATATATATATATAAATATAGATATAACTTCAGGTGAGTTCCACACTGATAAATCCAGAATAGTGCTCAACAATAATGGAGCGGTAATAACAATGAGCAAACATCTATGGCAGCTAAAAGATGAAAAAAAAGACTTCGCAATCTCCTGGAGAATTCTAGCCAGGGCCAAATCTTATAGTAACCTCACTAAACGATGTAATTTATGTAATACCGAGAAATTCTATATCCTATATAAACCGGACATGGCAACGTTTAACAAACGTAATGAACTCGTATCAACTTGCAGGCACAAGCGAAAGTTTCTCCTTAAATTCAATCGCATCTTCAGTAACCAATCATAAGTTTACAAACGTTTGTAACCATTGTTATTCAAATTTGAATTTTGTAACGATCATACTGCTGATGTATATAAACCCTAGCGATGCTACAGTGTATATGGAATTTAACTGATGAGTGGACCAACACTTTGTTGGTCTACGAAACAGACCTGTATTAAAGTCCATATGAAACAACATTGAGTAGATACACATTGTTATATATATATAATTATATATATAATTGTGTAGTTTTTGAGCGGGGAAATAACAACAACTAACTGCTTCATTTACCTAAGGATCCTTAGGTAAATGAAGCAGTTAGTTGTTGTTATTTCCCCGCTCAAAAACTACACAATTATTTCATATCTAGGGGAAAATTTACTGTGAATCGCTGATCAACTTGAGCATAGTGACGCGATCCTAACTGCTAAAAATGTGCGATTCTCCTCAGAGCTTGCCATGTAAAGGTCCTTCCAATTTGGCTGAATGGCGGGGTTGGTTCAGTGGCCTAGTGGTAAGGCATCTGACCGGTAACCAGGAGACCCGGGTTCGATTCCCGGCTGAACACATTTTCACTCATTTCCTTAGTTGTTTCGATTTCTGTTCCCACTACATACTACTAATATATATATATATATATATATATATATATATATATATATATATATATATATATATATATATATATATATAGGAAATCTGTCTTTTGATTTTTCCGTAGTACAGTGCTCAATACGTTAAAGTAGAGCGTGATATATATATCGAAAAAAGAAAAAGACTACACTTTTATCCCTACAAGCCTGTTTCGTGATCGCTCACTCTTCAGGGGATTTTAATGACAAGAATATTCCTAACCATCGTTTATATACTAAGAAAATTACATAACTACTACTGCGGAGGATTTAAATGTTCAAATGTTTAGTTGTTACATAGCAACGCTTTGTTTCTATGGCGGCAAGAAGATACAAGTTCGTTACGTTTGTTTAGTGATGAAAGGTCGGGTCGGAAGATGATTAAAAATTTTTCTCTAAGACAGAGATTACATCTTTTACTTGAGCTGTTGTAAGCTGAGCGAGAAGAAATGATGCGCCATGAAACTGAGTGGTCAATGTTGCTGTCTTTTAGAGTCCAAATGTGTTTGCTGAGTTCGGTGGAGTTCCTGTGTTTTGCGTGACGGAATGATGCGATGTGGTTTCTGTATCTTGTCTTGAAGTCGTTTTCTGTAAGACCGATGTATGTTTCTGATGTGTTAGTGTCGTGACGTTTGACGGTTGCTTGATAGATAACTGATGATTGAAGGCAGTTTCCGTTAAGTGGGCACGCGTTTTTCTGTCGGCAGTTGCATGATTTGATGCCATTAGCGTTATCTGAGGGTTTATCAGCGTGTTTGGATGAGGTTAGAATATGCTTGTTGTGGTTGTCGATAATTTGCTTAGTGTTATTCATGCAACTGTAACTGATCTTGATAGTGTTGCGGTTGAAGATCTTTCTGAGCTTGTGATTCTTAGGGAAGTGTTTATCTACTAGGGTGAGGAATCTGTGACCGATATTAGAGTTGACATTTTTACTGAATGGAGGATTGTACCAGAGGATGTTGTTACGTTGTCTGTTTTTCCGTTTAGTAGTCGTTGTTGGTTCGTAATGTAGAGTGTAGTGGTATCCGCTTTCGTCGAGTGCTTTTTGGTACGGAGGGGCGGCTTGGTCGAATGATGTCTTGTCTGAGGAAAGAGATGATAGCCGTTTGTTGATGCCAGCGGGTATGTTTTTCTTGGTGATCGGTGGGTGGTTGCTCTCGCGATGGACATACTGTAGCGTAGTGTTAGGCTTTGTGAATGGCTGGTAAGTGTTGTTGTGAAGGTTAAAGGTGACGTCTAAGAAGTTAATGATGTGTTTGTTGGCTTCAATTGTGATGCGTAGGCCGTTTTGATTGAAGACGCGACATATGTGTTTCTTGATGTTCTCTGTTTGTCTTGGTGTAGCGTTGGAGATGGCCAGGCCGTCGTCCCGGTAGAGGCCTATGTTAACATCAAGGTCTTGCAGCTGTGAGAGCAGAAAACTTCCCACCAGCTCGCATGTTTCCGCCCCATCGTAGCTACCCATAGTGACGTCAAACGTTGTGTCGCCCTTCTTTTGCCATGTATGTTGCTTGTGTACTAGGATAGAATTTTTGCATGAATGATGATGTTTCGTTCGTCGTTTGTGATGTTGTCGTAGGCGGTGGCAAAATCGAGCGCTCTGTTTAGGAGGTCTTGGCTGATGGAAGGGTAGAATTCTACAATGTCAAAGCAAATAAAACTGTGATGTTTTTTGTTTTCGATAGCCTTAAACCACTCGATCACGGAGGTAGAGTTTTTCCACTGATTGAATTTGGATGCTCTCGTGATGTTGCTGTTGATTCTGTCGAGGATCTGTTTGCTTATTTTGCCTACTTCTGATTTAGTCGGGTTGATCAGCCGGCAGGTTGGCTTGTTAGCGAAGTTTGGCTTGTGATCTTTCAGTGTTATAAATGCGTCCTTGTTAGCAGTAGTGTCCACTCTGTCATCGATGCGCAGCTTTGTTGCGATCTTTTTGTTTTCTGAATGGATATCTCGTATGGTACTGGAATGCGCCTTTTTGTATGACTTCGTGATGTTTTGCTCTAGCAGGTCGTTGTATGCTGACGGCTCCAATTTGTAAAAGTTGGTTGTTTTGTCAGCGGCGATAAGTAGCTTAGATTCGTTTTTGATGCGTTCAGTATCATCTTTGAGCTTGTTAAGGAAAGGGTTGTTAACTTGTTTGAATTTCGTGGATTGTACCATCTTTAGCATGTCTTCTTCAAATTCTTTCAGCTCGGTTTTGATAATAATTCATGATATCATGCTCAATCTCATCCAATAATTGTTTAATAAAAGATAATATTCAAGTTGAACACAGATGAAGTTTGCACCCACTGCCCACGTCAATTAAGGTACTTAAATCCCTGTTTCTAATGTATTTTTTAAAAGTCTTTAAACTAACTGATTTAATAGCGGAGCTCCGGCGGCCCAAAGGGCTGCCAAGCGGAGCCCCATAGCCATATAGGGAAATAAAGGAAATCCGTGAATTGATTTTCTCATGTTATTGTGGCCAGCGGTAGTTCTTGACGACGACGGCGGTGGTGGAGTCGTGCAACATGGCAGCCATACTCCAAATAACAGGTTGACTGGGTTAGCCTAATCGGGCTACAGGAGCTCCGCTTTTAGGGTGACCTAAATCTATATATCATTATTGTGTATTCTGGCCCATAACCCTCACACAAACCAAAACGGTGAGTAAGTAACACTACATGCCTTTAAGACGGATCTCATAGACGGAAGATTAATCCCTAAACTGAAAACTGCTTATCTATTATACAAACTTTGGTGGACTGGGGACTGGTTTGATCACTGTACTCCGTACGCCGATTTAGTAATCGTATGCATTGATCGACAGATACCTTTCTAAAACATTTAATGTCACTGTCTGTGCTATAAGAAAATCCTTTGTCTGATACGCGACATCCATTGATGCATTTTGATCTGCTTTTGTTTTGTCTTGAGAACCATTGTTATTCAGTCATGGGCTGAAAACAATGGCATTAAACTTAGCATGCGCCATTTTCGAACAGAACTCCGACTTTTAGAACTGAAAGGAATAGTGGTCATCTTTCACCAATTTTCAAAATCATCAAAATGGATTCTTTTAAAAAATATTTGAATATACAAATTAAGATACACTGGTGGTACAAAGCATTTCTGAAATTACCAAAGGACGAAGAAGCAGCAATTTTGTGAGAATCTTAATGAAAAGAACGAGACTTTTAAATTTAAAAAACATGTTTCGGCAACTCCTGTGCCATCGTCAGTTTATGAATGGAATTACAATGACGAGCAATATATAGCGGAACATTAGAATAACAAAGGTATAATACACAACTGATTACAAAGAAAGATTAAGATTTACATGAAACAATTGTTGATTTAGGGAGGGTTTCTCCCAGTGAATATGTACTGCCTCCTTGATTTTTAATTGAGTCCGTGTTGTTTCTTGGTCTATGACAACAAAGCAATCGCTCGAACAAGGTGCCCGACACCCAGGTGAATCCTGTAAATGCTTGAAAATGTGAGAGGCCTAATCCATATTTAAGTGCTCGTTAATGCGCGTGCAAATGTGTCGGGAAGTCTCGCCGACATAGCAGGCACCGCAGCCTGCACACCTGAATCTATAAACAACGCATGATTTGAGCTCTTTAGGGATAAGGTCTTTCACGCTAAACAAGGAGCCGATTTTGAACGAAGAAAACACTAGCTTAATATTAAAGCTGTTGTCACAAAAACGTTGAATGGTTCTGCGAATCCGCTTTTGTGCAATAGCAGAAAATTTACCCACGTAAGGTAATTTAACATAGGAGCACTCTGGGCTGTTGTTGCCATTTTGCTGTTAAACTGAAAAAACTTATTGATAGTGGAATTAACAGTCCTGTCGATAATGTGTGCCGGATAAGAATTTTTGAGTAAAAAATCCCTTATCTTAGTTGTTTCCTGATGGAATCCTAGCCAAGTACTATTAATCTTATACGCTCTATCTATAAGAGTTCTAATTAAGCCTAACTTATACGAGTATGATGTAAAGGTAGTGAAATTCATAAGGAGGCCGGTAAAGGTGGATTTGCGAAACACCGTGGTGAGAACAGGGACCTTTAAGCTCTTTAAGCTCCTTAGCTGAAAAAGTGGTATTAGTATACACAACAAGTTCATGGTGTCGTTTGATGTGGAAAGCCTTTTCACGAACATTCCTTTAGAGGAAAGTATAGACTTAGCTGTTAGTTACATCACTCAGTATACTAATACCACTTTTTCAGCTAAGGAGCTTAAAGATCTTTTTCACATAGCCACAGCCCAATCTCACTTTTCTTTCAACGGTTCTTTTTATGATCAAGTTGATGGGGTAGCTATGGGATCCCCCCTCGCACCAGTTTTGGCCAATCTTTTTATGGGTCATCATGAGAGGGAGTGGTTACAAAATTTCGGTCTTACGGAGGTTTTGTTCTACAGGCGGTACGTCAACGACACATTTTGTTTATTTCACTCTGAAGCCGATGCGGTGCAGTTTTTTCATTATCTTAACAGCAGGCATATAAATATACGGTTCACCATGGAAAAGGAATATGAAAACAGGCTGCCTTTTTTAGATGTCCTCATTGACAACAATCAGGTCCATGTTCTCACCACGGTGTTTCGCAAATCCACCTTTACCGGCATCCTTATGAATTCACTAGCTTTACATCATACTCGTATAAGTTAGGCTTAATTAGAACTCTTATAGATAGAGCGTATAAGATTAATAGTACTTGGCTAGGATTCCATCAGGAAACAACTAAGATAAGGGATTTTTTACTCAAAAGTTCTTATCCGGCACACATTATCGACAGGACTATTAATTCCACTATCAATAAGTTTTTTCAGTTTAACAGGCAAAATGGCAACAACAGCCCAGAGTGCTCCTATGTTAAATTACCTTACGTGGGTAAATTTTCTGCTATTGCACAAAAGCGGATTCGCAGAACCATTCAACGTTTTTGTGACAACAGCTTTAATATTAAGCTAGTGTTTTCTTCGTTCAAAATCGGCTCCTTGTTTAGCGTGAAAGACCTTATCCCTAAAGAGCTCAAATCATGCGTTGTTTATAGATTCAGGTGTGCAGGCTGCGGTGCCTGCTATGTCGGCGAGACTTCCCGACACATTTGCACGCGCATAAACGAGCACTTAAATATGGATAAGGCCTCTCACATTTTCAAGCATTTACAGGATTCACCTGGGTGTCGGGCACTTTGTTCGAGCGAGTGCTTTGTTGTCATAGACCAAGCAACAACACGGACACAATTAAAAATCAAGGAGGCAGTACATATTCACTGGGAGAAACCCTCCCTAAATCAACAATTGTTTCATGTAAATCTTAATCTTTCTTTGTAATCAGTTGTGTATTATACCTTTGTTATTCTAATGTTCCGCTAATATATGACTCGTCATGGTAATTCCATCGGTAAACTGGGACGATGGCACAGGAGTTGCCGAAAATGTTTTTTTTAAATTTAAAAGTTCTCGTGTCTTTTCATTAAGATTTCTGAAAAATTCATATACAATAAAAAAATGTTTCCGGACGTTTTCGGTCGCCAATCACGGGACCTTCAGCAAAGGGGACGTGGAAAGAAAAATCCACACAAGAGCACAGATATAAACAAGACGCTGCTTAAAAATCTCAAGGATCTACGTGTCATTTTTCTTGTTAGCGAGAGTCAAGTGTTAATACTCCTTAGGGAGTAAGCCCCGTCGTCTGATTGAGCGGGGGGGGGGGTCTTTTGACATCAATTAATCTCCCAAGCCTCCAGAATCTTCCTTTGGTGCCAGTTACTATTAGTCCTGAGAATTGTGGCCTCACCCCATGCAATATCGTGATTAGTTTTATCACCGTGGGGTCTGCACAGTGCTGATTTTTCCGCCTTGCCTCCGTGCGCGAGCAGCCATAATTTGGTGCTCGCCCTTATCTTAGTCCAAGAATTTCGCTACTACTGATACGCCCAACGTAAGTCTCTTGCCTGCAGAATCAGCGCATAGGAATGTCGCTAAAACAGCGATCACGCAGTTTCTTCTCTATGCTTCCATTTAGCGTCTTTCAGCTTTCGCCCGAATTTCAAAGGCACAATATCTGAGACAATGTTGCGTCTAAGCCAATGAAAGCAGACTTTTGCGAAATCATATGGCAATCAAAGTGGCATTCAAACCCCATCCAAACAAGAGCGGCGCGCGCCTGGGAAAGAGGCAGAACATGTGCCCACTCGCCAACAATAGCAATGAATTATAACGCAGATCAGTGGCCTAGAGCGACCCAGAGATGAAAAAATACCGTATAAACAAAGCCACGAAGCCAAGCCTAACCGAGGGGCCCAGTATAGAATGGAGGCAAACATACCCAGACAAATTCGACTCACAAGACCACAGACTTCCCAAGTTAAAATTCACGTGTCGAATGTGTGCAGTCGTGCAAGAAAAAGTTCATGATCAGGTGATGACTGGCAGAAATACGAAAAAAAAGTGTGCTCTGTGTTTCTAGAAATTTACAAAACAGTAAAACACAGAGCTGGAAAAAATGTGGCTTGAACTTCACTTGAAGCTAGTCGCAAAAGATAAGTGCAGTTTAGTTCCTTACTAACTTTTGCTGCAAGTTTCCTAAGCTCCTGCGAGGATTCACACTGGTCAAACGTGAATTGCCACAGAATGTAGTTCAAGGTGACTTTTGCTGTGCGGCGTTTTGCCCTACGAAAATTATCAAGTTGCCCCTCGGCGAGGCTAAGCTTATATTTTAAACAGCTCTAGTTACCTCATTATTGATTAGCCATGCCTATGGGATATTTTTCTAAAATTACAAAAGTGTTAATTTCCCTATACTTCTAAGACCAATAACCGGCTACTCCTCAAGATGTGAAAGCTCGATTAATAGCTATGCTCCTACAACGAGCAGCATTGGAAACTGACCCTTGAGGTCCAAGTCACAGACAAACATCAGTACCGTACTCCTTAAAATCATCCTGCCCACCCATCCACATCTGGTAACGTTTTGTACTTATGTTGCAACAGCGCACAAATTACTTATGGTTTACAACATGTGTAGTACTGTCCTTCCGAACCTAAGAAACTCCACTGTTTTAGATATAACA
>JAHPZR010039231.1:12500-17283 GCA_019787425.1 Platygyra sinensis | reverse complement strand
CCTAATTTAGCAGATAAATCATTCGGTGATTTTATTTTATGACCCCATTAAAGTTTATTTGGGTTCCTATTCATGTACTTATTCATGTCCTGAAAACATATTTTCATGCCCATTAAATTCATGTCTGTTAGTTTCCAACCTTCCATGGAAATTTCATGGGCCATGAATATAATGATCCTGTTTTCATGACCCATTAAATTAACCTTGGTTATTTGTGAATTTTCATGTCCCTGAAAATCAAGATTTCATGACCCTAATTTCATTTTGGAATCATCACCTACTTTTTCATGGCCATAAAAAAAAATCATGAGCCTGATAATTGTTCATGAAAAATTAATGGGTTTAAAATGAGGCCATAAAAATTAGGAAATGAATATTCATGGCCCCGAAAACAGATCATGGGGTTTTTCATAAGTATTTCTTGGATTTTTATGACCTGCAGTTTGTAGGTGTGAGTTTGCATACAGCTGTTTTGGGACCACTTCTTTGTGTTTTCGACGACTAATAGATGTATACTAAAACAATTAGATTATTGGCTCTGTGGATTTTCTATGTGTTATAGTTGACTCAGGCTTGGCCCATCGTGCAACTAATCAATTTGCTTTTGGGTTTCTTTCTAAAGTTAATTATTACCTACTCTTTTTTCTAGAGATGGTACAAACACAAGATTTCATTTTCACTGTTAGCTCCTTCCAAACAATCCAGTTCTCTATCTTGGCCTCAGGTGGGTAAAAGACACAAAGAGGTGGAATACTTTCCAACAAGTCCTAGACCGTATCTATGATTCAGTGTGAAGCGCAAGGAAAATTATTGTTGTTTCTTGTTCTGACAGTAAAGAACGATTTTTTAATTTTAGAAATGCAGACATCCGCCGTGGATTCTTCTGAGTAATTTGTTTTCCTTTTACATATTGTCACTTAAGGTACTATTCAACGACATACTTTTTGTGGCATCATGCAGTCTAGATTCTCTACGACATATTCATGTTAACAAAATGTTTGATAAATCAAACTCTGTGCCGTGATAAGTTGTAGACTTTGTCCATGTTGTTTTTCCATTTTAAAATGAAAAAGCATAAATGGGACTGAACCGAGATTAAATTAATTTGCAGAGGATTGAATGCATGAGAGGAGAACAACATGAGTTTCGTTTGGTTACAGAGGAAGTAGTGGGTTGCTGCGAAACATATATACGGTACTGTCCACATTGGTTTACTCAGCTCCTATGAATCATGCCAAGGATCGGTAATCGGGGACAGCGATGCGTAGAGCGAGCGCCATTTCTAGTAATTGTGGCTTTCTCTAATGATGTGGGCAAATTTTGCTTTTAGAACACATTGCGCCATCGCCTGCCGCACATGCATGTACATGCAGCAAGAATTTTTGCAGTATGTCGCGCGGGGAAATGGCTCCTAACATTCCCCACATCTTTTATGCCGGGCTTTTGACCCACATCTTAATGCATATTAGTCTTTTGAAATGTTTCTTACGTATTTTTCGTCGTAAGTTGCCACCAGTTTAGTGAAGTAAACAGTGTCTAATTTAGGTATGTCCCACTTTATAGAGAGTTGCGTTCCGGCTGCTTCTCACTCCCTCTTATGTTCGCACATGTTCAAGATTAACCAGCTTTTCCATAACACAGCAAAAACTATTTGGTATATCTGATATTGGTTGCGACCGTCGTATATCAGCTTACAACAGACACTTTCGACCACGAGCCTGTTTAATACATTCTGAGAATAGAACTGCCCTTACATGCGGGAAACTTCATACGATGTGTATGTTGGCAGTATATTCTCAGGAATGTATTAAGCAGCTTGTGGGTTGTCACGTTTTCTGTTGTAAAGCTTATGGTGTCGACGGTCTCAACATTGGCGACGAGAATTTTTCGGGAGTTCAATGGAAAAAAAGCGAACATTATGCCTGGAGGGTGAAGTAAGAGCAGGTCAAGAAACAGCACAAGTATTTGCGTTGTTGACGAGACGAGAACCTTCAACCAGCCATTTTGTCATTTCCGGCACGAAACAAATCGCGTTGGCAATGTGTGTAAGAGGGGCTAGAAGGAATTGAGCAAGAGATTCCGTATACTTTTTGATTACAGAAGCTGTCAACAAGAAAGATGCCTATTTGATCTATGGAGGGAAGGAGATATCCCGACTAGAGAAAGCCCTACCGGACCCAAAACGGCAGACCGCTTTACCTGAAGTTGCGTACAAATTGAACGCCCATTTACTCCGAAGAGATAAGCATCATGCAGGTATTATTTTTTGAAAATGAGGCCACATGTTGTTGGTGAAACCAAAAGTGCTATGAGGCGAGAAGACTGTGCGGGAGAAAGCCAAGGATGCGAATATTGGAACCACATTTCAACATGAGAATCTGGACACAACCAATCCAAACCATTGACAACACAAAGTTTGATCTGAAAAAATCATCAAACAAAACATGGGACCTGACACCCATTCCTGACGTGAAGAAAGTCCGATGAGGATATCCCAGGCCGAATGAGAGACATGGGAGTGGCCAGAGCACGCTGAAGATTTTCCCGTCTTTAGGCTGAACAGCAGAACCCAAACAAGAAGCATGCGAGGAGACTCGATCGAACTACTGCGCCCTGGCAAGAAGCATAAATGGTCACATTTTGTGTGATTGACTGGAGTCCCTGAGAAATGAAAAGATATCCTGCATTTTGGTAAAGAAAGCACATAGTGGCCATAAATGGAATCATTTCTCCCTCCGTGGGCAAATCTGAGAAATAATGTAAGCTACAAACCCAGAAACAGAAGCTAGGCAGAGGAATAAAAAGAAGGATTAATAAAACAACCGCTGACCACGTTTGAATTCCACAAGCTGCGGATGATGAACATTCTGAATCTACACACTCAGATGACAATTTTTCAGTCAGTGCAGCAGACACCTAGCACATCAGGCCAAGGAATAAGAAACAGCGGTCGACTTCCACTAAGGTTTATCGTAAACCCACTCACACTGAAAGATACCTTTCGGTTCCATTGCATCAAACGGTTGCGCACCAAGATGTCTGTTTCTTAATCTTTGAACGATCGTGGCAAAGAATCATCCCATCTTCTAGTGATCAACGTCCCAAGGAAATGGAAGGCCCGTAACAGCAGCACGGTGGCGAATGCTTACCCAAAGCGATTTGTGATTGATGTTGGCAACCTAACGACTAGCTCAACACTGTCAACAACTGCGCCGGATGCTGCCAAAGGGTTTCCTTTATTTTCCCATACATCAGGGCACATCGGAGCCTATCATATACAACTTTTGGTATCTACATCAAAGTTCTCAAAAACCATCACCAAACCATCGGGAATTTGTTTCCTAAAACCGAAAGACCCAGTAACCGAAAGAATCCGACTTGTGGCGCTGGCGCCATCTACTCGATCCTGCATGATTGTGACAAGAGTTATAATATGGGGAACCAAACGGAAATTTCTACTCGCTTTAAAGAACACCGAGAAGCGGTGAACATAAACATTCGCAAAAAGTCAGCTTTCGCGGAACATTGGGTTTACATTCTGGTCACACGGTCTCTTGGGAGGCGTCTAAGATCCTACGCACGAGTGCTAATTGGCGCAATCGACGCATTCTTGAAGCTTGGGAAATTAACACTTGCAGGAATCCGCTGAATCGTGATGATGGCATGCATTTGCCACACGAATTTCTAAATCTTGCCTTGAGGGACAGAACTTAACAATAGATCCATATTTGGCACACTATAAGAAACGTGTCTTTTGCGAATTATTTTTTCACTTTGCCCTGATGAAGGTTGAAGGTTCAACTGAAACGTAGACATTGTACATATTTTTATACAATTTTAACCAGAGTAATGTTTTTATTTCTTAATATTAATGTCTACTTACATGTTTATGGGCATCTCCAAGTGCACTCAATTCCCTAGTAATTTAAATATAATTGATTCTTGATAAAATTCATATAGGTGTAGCATAAATTTTTTTTTTTTTGAGGGGGGGAGGTATTCAAACTGGATGTTACTTTACCTTACATTTAATAAAATAAAACATTTCAAGAAAACTTACTTGGAAATAACAATCTCTGGCAAGATTTTCTCAAATGACTTCTGTGGTTCATTTCCTAGAAAATCACCTTCAACTGGGATAATCTGTGTGTGTGAAGAGACACTGATTTTAGTTAAATAATCATATATATGATGTGATTAATTATGTACCATTAGCAGCAATAGAGATGGTTGGGCTCATGCAAAGGAAATACAGTGGAATCTCCACTAATGGACATTTTCCTACAATGCCCACCTTTCTACAACAGCCAGTTTTTTTCGTCCTGGCGGACAGTCGGCCATACATGTACTCTGATTTTAACCTCTCTACAATGACCACCTCTCCACTATGGCAACGGCCGCTAAAGCATGCCCTAAACAAACAAACAACCCCTCCACGACGTCAGTGCCTTCCCATTAATGACTGAAAACTGGTGCTTAAAAATCCCCGTGTCACGTGATATTCATACAATGACACAAATTTGATCCGTACTGTGCTTTATTGGTCTCACTGTTTCTGTGTTATTGATATATTTTGATTGTCCAAGGCTGTTGGGTTTAAAACAATTTTTGGGAGCCCAAGCCCTTCAAATTAAACTATTATTATTATTATAAATCAGGAGCCCTGTATAAAAGTTGCCGTGACCAATCATGCATGTGAGTTGCAGGTTTCGGAAGGGGAGGAGATTTAGAGCAACTTGGTAAATTTTAGGGAGGAGCCCCGGGGGCATCCCCTTCTTTTTGT
>JAHPZR010039231.1:0-7500 GCA_019787425.1 Platygyra sinensis | reverse complement strand
TTCATTTTCCAAACGTTTAGTAAAATACGTACAGTGAAAGAAGAAGTGGAAAGGGCAAAATATAGTAAACTAATTATATGCCCTTTAATTAACTACATTTGTTTTAGGATAAAAAGTAGACTAGAGAGGAAAAAGTAAATGCATAGTAAATAAAGATATAATGTTGGAATTGTCAATACTGAGCAAAATAAAACTGGTAAAGTGCTTTTTTAAATATTTTTCTAGTTGGCTTATTGCGTATAGGTAGGGGAATATCATTCCAATAATAGCATCCTAAAATAGTTGGACAAAAGTTTCTTATATTTATTCTGAAAGATTCCGGATTTAGGTGTTGTAAGGATGCACTTCGAGTAGCGTAATTATGTTGCTCAGATACTAAAGACAAGTTAAGATTCGACGTCTTCTTATTAATTAGGTGATCATAAATTAGTTGACATGTATATAATTTAACAATGTCAGGAAGCTTGATGAGACCAAGGTTCACATAATGAGGAGTAATGTGATCACAAAGTGGCACATTGTTGATAATTCTAACAACTTTGTTTTGTAGTCTCACCAATTGTGATAATGGTGCCTCGTAATTATTACCCCACAGAACACAACCATAGGTAAGATAGGGGTATACAATTGCATAATAGATACTTATCAGAGATTGGGATGTCACATGTGGTTTTAATTTAGCAATAATATAAAGGGTAGGTTAAGTCGAGGAAAAGATGAAAAAAAATGGAAAAAATGAATAATGGAAAATAGAAATGAAAAATTAGAAGATGGACACCAAACAGTCCCCTACCAACCTTGGCTCTCTCCTTTTTTTCGGGAAAAGGAGGAGTCAGCTGTCTGGTAGTGTTCCTAACCCATTTAAATCTTATCAGTTCCCTTTTGAAACTACTTCAAATTTCACTCCCATTCAGGTGAAACCCCGCCTTAGACTAACGTAGCCAAGCTTAAAAGCAGAGCTCCTGTGTAAGGCACAATGACCGGTAAGCTAAACCATGCATGTCTCTGTCATTCTATTAGCTCCAGTATGGCAGCCATCTAACACAACTCTGGCCCCGTGACCGTCATTGTGGCCGTTGCGTACACCCCACGAGCAATACCAATAGCCATGATAACCATGATAAAATCCTTTTTTTTTCAAAATGGGGATGGGATTCCGCTTGGCAGCCCTTCAGGCAGCCGGAGCTGCGCTATATATATCATCTTTTCAAAATTTTGCAAATAAGCCATTTTTATCATTCACTGAAATGTAACAGTCAGCTTCTGCATGAAAGCAAGGTCTGAGCGGACCTTGTGATGGTAAACATTAGAAAGTAGTTAACCTTATCCTGGTTAGTCCTAAGTTCTATCACCCCACATGGTTTCTGGACCAACCGGAGACAAAATTTTCATGTTTTCAGCTGGTTAAAACGGGTTTAAAAAACGTATATGCAATTTTTTTTCCATTTCCATATCACGATCTCATATACATGTAGATTCCATCAAGTAAATAATAAATATCTGTCAAGTACCTGTTAACTTTCATAAGCCTAACAGGCAATGACTGTACTTGCCACAAACCTTGAGTCAAGGAATTCAGCAAATTTAATCGGCCCTTCTTGATCACATTCCAGCAAAACCTTATCAAATGCACTGGATTCCACTACTTCGCCCTCTCCAATGTTGGATTTTGTTGGGTTCTCTTTAACAGGAGTTAAGGCTTCCTTTAAAACATAAAAAAATGGTGATGATAATATGACACATGTAATAGAACATATTCATATTTGTGGTGTTGCTAATGAATGGGAATATCATTGAAAAGAGATTAATCCTGCATTTGAAAAGACACTCTTCATTAGGCTAAGTTCAGTCCATTACCACAGGAATATGACATGGTACATTGACGGCTATGCAGTAGCAGCAGATCAACCATTTCTACTTTTTCAAGGTTAGTTCTCTCTCCAGATCTCTCTTACAGTGCTTTCATACTTAAAAGCATAAGCCGACCCAACGTAGGTGTACTACATTTTGGCCGGCCAAACTAGCCTTCTTCAGGTACAATTAAAATTTTACATTGGGAAGGGTGTTAATGTAGTATTTGAGTAATACTGGAGATAAGTAAATCTGACAATGTAAATTAAAGATAAGGATACAGCAGAAAATTGAATGAAATGACGTAATGAAAGGAAACAATTATGTTTCTTCCTGGATATTGAGACCTTCGAGATCAATTGTTCTGCCTTTTTGAATTAAAACAAGGCTCCACTACACAAACAGATAGAGACTCGGCTAGAAAAGATTTTTTCGATGGGGATTAATTGCATATGCTAGCAGCGTGGTTAGGAGAGGATAGGAAATGTTCTGCCTTTATATTAATTAAGTACCTTTAATCCATCACTTTCTTGCATCTTTATTTATTTATTTTATTTGTTTAACTTTGCCTCCTAACTAAAATACTAACTTATAGCGGAGCTCCAGCGACCCGAAGAACCGTGAAGCGGAGCCCCATATCAATACAGGAAACTAAAGGAAACCCATGGATTGATTTTCTCATGGTTATCACCGCTAGCAGTATTGCTCGTGGGCGCATACGCACGACGACAACAGTGGAGTCGTGCAACATGGCGGCCATGCTCCAACTCATAGGTTGACAGAAAAAGGCACCCTCTGTTTATAGTGGAATTATGCCATCTTTTCTTGGCAGAATTTTTACAGAAAATAAAACTCATCCACATCGACAAAAGATAGAAGAGGTTGATCTAAGGTTTTAAATATAGGGTTGCACTGAAGCCCTCCCCCTCCAAAAAAAATAAAAAATAAATAAAAAAGATATCGGACAGAATGCCTATTGTCCTGGGGACATTTACTTCCAGTTTGTAGATCTGTCATTATGAAGCATTACGCTGAGAAAGAGCCTCAGTCATTGCTTGGCATGTACGCACAACGATGCTCATTAATTTGATGAAGGTGGCAAACTAAACAATGAACGCAGTGCAACATTGTTTCTCTTTTGTCTCACAAATCGCACATATGTGCATATTTTACAACCAAAAATGTATGGGCTTTGAAGATCTGTTGTATTTGATCAAGAGTTACAGACTGTAATATTATAATTAGCGACCTTCAGATTTGACTACGAGTGCGAAAACAAGTGTGAGTACGACTTTGGAATTCCGTGGGACTAATTCTATCCCCTTAACCTTAACTTTTTCCCATTGCTGACTAGCACACAATTAAACATTATAATAAGATTAAGAATAAGAATAAGATTGTTGTGATAAGTAATTATAGGAGGCAAGTAAATTTTGTTTGAAAACTGGTACTCGTAGTCAATCTCGTACTCGTAATCTGATATAAAGGTTGCTTGAAAAGCACTGCAAACCAATAAAACGTCAAATTTCCTCTGCGGCATGACATCATGTCTGATTGTGTCGTAAATGAGCACAGTCTGCTTTTGACTAATTTTTCGGGCGGAAACGGTAGACACTCAGATGTTTGGCTTTGCTTCTGTATAACATACATTGTGTAACATAACTTTATTAATGTGTATACACATAGTTAATAGAGGGGAATGGTTATGAAACCCGACAAAGTTCTTTGTTGTACGTTTTTGTTCTCTTTTTTGGTCTTGACCGTGCACAAAACACAACAGTTGTTTACTTACTGACCGAGGAACTAACCAATAGAAACGTGTTGGTTATGTAATTCATGCATAGTGTATGAGTGCAAAACAAAAGATTTTTCATGGTCATGGACCTTCCAACCTAAATCTTGGCATCTTTGTTTGCTCCTTTGATGTTTGCCTGGCTTTCTTACCATTCTGCTTTATTAACTATGGTATACAAAGATTTAGCATTGCTGCTAATTGGGGACACTAACAATAAATCAAAACTATTGACAAGATAAAACAAAATAAAAGCTATTTACAAAAGGAATGAGTATTATATATTTACATACATTTATATATATACATATATTAGCGTGGCTGTCTTGATGGTGTAGTGGTTAACACATCGGTTCTAGAAAGCCGAGGACATGGGTTCAAATCCCGTTCAGGACAATTTTCAGAGTTTCACTTGTGTTTATTTATGTATTTAATTCACTGGTTTCAGTTTAATTTGAGTACAGATATATATATATACATATATAGTTAAGTGTACGTAAAAAAAGCGACGAAGAGACAAACTCTTGACTGTTCTGGACGGGGCTTAATACGGCCTTCCTCAGGTTAAAAGATAAAAACTAAAAACTATTTACAATGATCTCAAATAGCAAAAACACCGGCTTATATATACAGAGCACAAATATTGAAATTAAGTTTACGTAACATAACAAAGGTCTAAGCAGAAATATTGAAATTAAGGTTACATAACATAACAAAGGTCAAAGCTACAAGGTGACATGGATTAAACAATCAAAAAGAAATAAAAAACTTGTAAGACATTCTAAGATGTCTGCTGCTAATAAGGATAGGGATGATACTATCTATTAGCACTTCCATAGTGATGGACATCATGATCTTCAGCATGTAGAAATACACCTGATTGATAAAGTTAATGCAAAGGAAGATCTGATTGCAAAGGAAGGGCAGTGGGCATATCGACTCCAGTCAGTGAGACCGGAGGGTCTTAATGAGAGTGATTTCTTTTTTAGCCAGAATCGGGGAGAACGCACACGCAATTAACATCTGGCTGGGTATATAATTAATTTATTTATGAGAACATGAGAAATCTTTAGGCTACGTTTACTAATTTTCAGACTACAGTTTATTTCTCTTTGATGCTTACGTATATATCTCCATGCGCATGCTATTTTTTGCGTGCGTGCGCGTTAGGTTGATATTTGAACTGTGACGGTTATTTATGGCCGTTATAAGCGTGGCGCACATTTGTATTTCAATAGCATAGTAAACTTGTGTGTAACGGTTTTACTTCATTCACCCTGAAGAAGACTGACAAGTTGGTCGAAATATAGGTGGTTTTGAAAATGTGTCTTATCTTCATTTGTGTTTTATATATTGTTCTATGAAGAAAACATCTACAACATCAGGGCTCGAAAAAACCCCCGTCCGGTCGTCCGGGACAAGTAGATTTTCCTTTCGGGCAAGTAACTTTCACTCCTTCCTTGCCCAACAGGGCAAGGACCCCAGGCAAGCCGTTCACTGACTAAATTTTTGATAACGATTTTGAGAAGAAAGGTATTAATTAAGCTTTAGGCCCAAGGGTAATCAACTGTTTAGATGAAGTTTGACGAAAATTACAATTATAGCGTTGTTTGTTTGATTGCGTGATGCGCGCTCTCGGCTCGGAAGTGTTGCCTAGCACGTGATCAAAATCTTCCCTGATCAAATTTCTTTCCAGGATAAAAATAGCCGCCGCTGTTGGGAACGAAAACCGCCGTGTTTATTTCTTAATTCTAGCAATTTTCTGCGAGAATGTTTCGGTTTCTCTCTACCCAAAAACTTAACTCAAACAGCGAGGGTATATTAATTAAAACTGTAGAAATTGTACGGGAAAACTGAGAAGTGGGCATATTTCTACCGCGCAAAACGAAGCCAGCGTTTTTTCAGATAGCTAAGAGCCAGGTAAATCTCTGTTCGCAGCGAAACGATGCAAGTTGGGCGCGCTCTGCACTAAAATAAAAAGTGTTTATATTATTAAAAAGAAAATGGATAAGTAAGGTCACCAAAATACTTTCACGAGTTCCTGGAAGAATGAGCTCCTACTAATAGTGTTTCTTTCAAACGAAGACGGTTTTCCCTCGGATTTGAAACTATTTTCAATCTCACAAAAAGTGAAAAAATGTGCTCCGCCGGCTTTTCAAGATATTCTGCATGTGTCAAAACTGAGGTGGGAAAGCGATTTGTTATTAATTTCTCGCGCTTCCCTTGACCATGATTTTGTAGAGCTACAGAAAATGCAGTTTAACGTTAATGGAGTCGAACACGATCTTCGTCTAATTGAACGAATTGAGTCGAGGCTTTATAATGTTCAAGACACCCAGCGTGTAATACTAGAACTAGGAAATAAGTACACGAACGAACAACGACAACTGCGCAAACTTTGTTTCTTCAACTGGGAAGCACTGGCGAAAGATGCTGTGGGACAAAATTTAATTCCTGATGACATCTTTGTATCACGTTCGAAAATTGGGAAAGATGATAATCGTGATAGAGTATCTAACAATGAAAGACACACACTACTTCAATGTGATTATAACAGTGTTTATCCATGTTAATTATTACAAACCGTACAACTTCATAAAAAGCGGAATGACGAGGTTAAAAGTTGTGGGAGTAATACAATAGTTGTAATGGTGTAAGCATGAAAGTGATCAGCACTAAGAGGATGGTTTTATTACATTAAAATCAATTCTTGGGTTCATGAATTATTAATGAGTTTGAAAACTTGGGCAAGCGGGGAAGTGCCCCGGGCAAGCAAAACTTAGGGGTTACTTGCCCAACGGGCAAGGTGGAATTCAAATATTTTTCGAGCCCTGCATATTGGATGCTTGTGAAAGATTTTATATGTATATGGAAACTAACTGATGAGTGGGCTAGCTTTATGTTAGCCTACGAAACAGATTTGTATTAAACTCCATATGTACTCAAGATCTGAGTAGTCACTTGAAACATTTTGTTATATATATATATATGTTTTCTCTTTAGTTCGCGCGACTGTTTAAATTGAGCGCGCGTGTTTTAATATCAGCTCAGCGCGCGCGAGTGCATTATTCGACAGCATTTGAATTGTAATACGCGTACTTTTCTGTAACTGCCATGTTCACCCTGATGAAGGCTATTTTAAGTAGCCGAAATATAGGTGCGGGAAAACAATCGTTTAGTCATCATTTGTGACAGTGTATATATAAACTCAATTAGTGTTCACCGTTGATTCCAGAAAAGTGCTCAACAGTTAAGGAGCGTTAATATCAGTATATATATATATATATATATATATATATATATATATTATATATATATATATATATATATATATATATATATATATATATATATATATATATAGCAATGAATGAAGAAGAGAAACCCATCCCGTAAATCAATTGATTAATTATTATGAATGCAGAAGAAAGAATTGCCCTGAGCGGGATTTGAACCCACGTCCCCCTGAACACCGGTCGGGTGTGATGACCACTACACCATCAGGACAACCACGCTGGCAACGCAGTTATTGTAGATAGTGAGTCGGCCAGACGTGAGTATCCCAGGATTCTTTCAGCGGTGAGATGGGAAAGCCTGTAACCCCTTCATAGCCTTAAACTATATATATATATATATATATATAAATATAGATATAACTTCAGGTGAGTTCCACACTGATAAATCCAGAATAGTGCTCAACAATAATGGAGCGGTAATAACAATGAGCAAACATCTATGGCAGCTAAAAGATGAAAAAAAAGACTTCGCAATCTCCTGGAGAATTCTAGCCAGGGCCAAATCTTATAGTAACCTCACTAAACGATGTAATTTATGTAATACCGAGAAATTCTATATCC
>JAHPZR010039230.1:0-14238 GCA_019787425.1 Platygyra sinensis | reverse complement strand
GGCTGAGGCAGATAACACAGACACGAGGTTTTGATAATTCATGATATCATGTGAAACCGAATTTAATAATTCTTGTAATATGCATTTTTCACATAATTCATCCTCAGAAACAGAAGTGAAGCGTTCAGCCATTTTGTTTCTGAGAGCACTCCAAGGGGCTTAGTAACCAGGCAGACGTTGAACTTGACATGATAAATACAATATCTGCAGCAGATACGTGTATTGCATTTATGGTCTAGACTTAGTGCTCATAAGAGGTTGTCAGCGAGTAATAACGCGTTAGATGACCTAGTATACAAACATTTTAATCAGCGGGACCATAAGGGAGTAGATGATCTTAGGGTGCAGCTCACTGATAAGTGTGCGAGTGATCTTGTGCTAAGGGAAAGGGAGGCTCAGTGGGAGTATCGATTGAAGACTATTTACCCTCTTGGGCTTAACAGTGACGATTTCTTTTCGAGACGTAATCCCAGGAGGGATTTATTTTAGGCTATACAATATCCTGTCATTGAAACATTTAGATATTTGTTTGTTACAGGAACCATAATTGAAGGCTTCGGTGGAAAAAGGGCGTTAGGTTTTTTACTGAAAAGTGAACTTTGTCGAAAACGCTCCAAATTTCGCATGCAGTTTTGTTTCCGTGTGTCAAACAATGTTCTGCATGTTTTTTCCCTGAAGTTTGCTTCCTTTTTGAGATATTACGTATGCAAAAAAACACATTTTTCCAAGGGCATCCTCTGGGGACCTTTTGTTGAATGGAAAACAAAAGAAACCTTTTGTTTCGCTAAGCGATCAACTCACTATAATACCTTAAGCTCTTACTACTGCTTCGTTAGCACAAGCGGATGAGGCGCTGAACGGGCCAGATTCGAATTTGTTTTGCCGTGACACCGGTTCGACACGAGGTCGCTCAATTTTTTTTTTTCGCTCTGTTCCTTTTCTTTTTTCAAAAATGAAGATATCTATTTTAAAAAAATGCGTATACAGCGGGAATCTGGAGAGATTTTTTTATACAGCTTATTGTGACGTGAGACAACACGTGAATTTCGATCGAGCGTCAAAGCAAAGAGAAGTGATGCATGATGCAGTACAGCTCTTTCGACTAATATCTTAAGCATTGTTTTTAAGTACCTTGTAGCCTGCCTGGTGGTTGATAGGCATCATAAAGCCTTGATAACCCGTAAGTCACCAGCATGTTTTAAAGAAGCAAAACGTGTTCTGTAACTTCCAACGCAACTGATATCAGCGGCAAGTCAGTTATCAGCGTTCGAAGTCAGGTCGATCCAGGCAGCAAAGTCCAAGAGCAGTTCTTGCCCAAGAATAAAACCCTGTCGTGAGTTGTGGCCCATTTGCCAAGCGTTGCTAGCTTCAAAGTTTGGAAAATGAGAACTGCTTTTAGACTTATAAAATTTTTCTTGCATCATCCTCCATGTTTACCCGCGCACGAGGTGTAACAGAACCTTCCCGGCATGCATTTCGATCACGTTCGGCAAGACAAGCCAAGACAAGACAACAGACAAGACAAGACAAGACTCCGTAAATCACAATAATATTTAACTAATTACAGAGCGTGTTTTTTTCCTTTTTTATTCCAACATAATAATGGCCAACAAGAAGCGATCGATTGATTGAAAACATAGATCTGTGATCCAGGTTGCGTTGATTTTACTTCAAATCGGCATGATTTGTAGTGTTTTAAACTTCTGGGATCAGGGGCCATGCAGATGTAAGGAGAGAGACCTGTACGTTGCACAGAAGGGTTAATCTGTTAATCTGTCAGCCCTACATTTTTAAGCTTATACGTTGCAGGCAGTTAAAATGAAATAGAGATAGTTGCTGTGACGCTTTAAAGTGAAATCAACATTTTAACCTATTTAGGCCCGAAATCGACGTTTTCGAGTTTACGTGCTGGGTGAAATGAACAGCTTGCTGGATTTGAAGTGAAATCCATGCCTTAATGTGAAATCGCGTAAAGTGAACTGGCTGTAATTTGAGTGAAATTAACGTCTTTGCGGTCGCGTGATAACGTGAAATCACAATTTTAACGGTTTTAAAAACCTGAAATCAACATTTTTTAAGGTTACATCTTGATTGTTCTCCTTGGCCTAACACTGCACTAACCCTAACGCGTCCTGACCTTAACTCTAACGTTATCCGAAGCACTAACCCTAACAATGAAGCGCTAGCGCTAACCCTCGGCAATAACCCTCACCCTTCAACGCTAACCCTAGTTTCAAGCGGTAACACTAAACGTTAACTCTAAGCCTAACCTTGTTCCGTAACCCTAGTTTCAAGCGGTAACCCTATTTCAAGCGGTAACCCTAGTTTCAAGCGGTAGCCCTAAGCGTTAACTCTAAGCCTAACCTTGTTCCGTAACCCTAGTTTCAAGCAGTAACCCTATTTCAAGCGGTAACCCTAGTTTCAAGCGGTAGCCCTAAGCGTTAACTCTAAGCCTAACCTTGTTCCGTAACCCTTCAACGCTAGCCCTAGTTTCGAGCGGTAACCCTAACCCTAAGTAAAACCCTAAGGGTTTAAGTCCTTGCGGTGGCGTGATAATGTGAAATCAAAATTTTAAGTCTCTGTAAATGACCTGATATCAACATTGTCTAGCTTGCGCATTGCGGGAAATTAACATCTGGCTGTAATTTGAGTGAACCGAACGTCTTTGCGGTCGCACGTTAACGTGAAATAAAAGTTTTAACGGTTTTAACCTGACATCAACACTTTTTGAGGTTACACGTTGCAAAAGATCAATATTTTGCTGGATTTTAAGTGAAATTACCGTCTTTGCGGTCACGTGCTGACGTGACAACAAATACAGGGTTTTTTGCATACGTAATATCTCGAAAACGAAACAAACTTCAGCAAAAAAACATGCAGAACATTGTCTAACGCACCTAAACAAAACTGCATGCGAAATTTGGAGCGTTTTTGATAAATTTCATTTTTGAGTAAAAAACCTAACGCCCTTTTTCCACCGAAGCCTTCAATTATAGTTATAGTTTAGTTGTACTTTTGTTAGCGCGTTCTTATTAGAACACTTCTTTGTGAGAATTATGAATAGAACATTCGCATTATAACCTAATAGTTGCCAATGTAAGCATTTTTATAGGCATTTTTCTGTTAGTTTAAGACTCTCTGTTGTGAATGCGCGGACTCGCATATTTGTTCAGTGTGTAAGGATTTTAGTGTAGAGCGCACGCAACAAAAACCATAATGTTGTATAGCGTCTTGCATCAGATTGTAACATATTTCTTGTAACGGTTTAGGCCACTCCGTCAGTTGCCCTGACGAAGTGTTTTTAATAAACACGAAATATCGGCAAAGTCATTTTGTTCCAGTTTTTTGAATATATATATATATATAACTGGTTATGTAATAAAACTACTCTGTTTTAGAGTCCATATGGATTTTAATACAAATATGTTTCGTAGGTTAACACGGAGTTGACCCACTTATCAGTTATCCTCCATACAAACTGTCGTTAAAAATTTGAAAGCTACACGAAAACAACATGATCGCGCTATATGCGTCATACGTTACAAGAACCGTTGGAAAACCGTTGAAAACTACAAAGCTTTTTCGCGCGCTACCTGGGCGAGTCACATTGACATGTGCGCGCGCTAAGTCACGAAAGAACAAATTACTGTTACTGTTAAAGAGATCCGGTACTCTTAACTGCCATATCTTTGTCATCTCTGACTCCCAGTTCAACATTCAAGGCAGGCAGTTAGAATCTGTGCAGAATTGAAATGGATCCTGTCAATATCCCATTCAACGCACTAGTTGTTGGCCCGACAAACTCTGGCAAGACATAGTTCTGATCTACCCAACCTTTGCATACAACAGAACGCTATACCAGTTCGGTGAGAGAGACCCACGGCTGGAGGTTATCATCTGCGAGCAGCACCAGGTCGAAATCTGGCTGAAAGTGGCAAGTTTTCTTTTTGAGGGCACTAACACTCTCATCATGCTTGATGACTGTGCCGCATCAAAAGATGTGAAAGGCCAGACATGTGAGCTTGTCAAGCTCGGATTTTCTGCTCGACATGCCGGCATCAGTGTGTGGGTTTTGACTCAGCAGCTCTCCAGCATCGCAAAGGCTTTCTGAGAAAACGTGGCAGCAATAGTTCTTTTTTTACATGCCATCAGCCAAGGCTACGAAGACAATCTTGGAAGAATACGCCGGCAAGTTTTCTCATTACAAACTGAAGCAGATGATTGCAAGGCTGAAAGAGCGCAAGTTCACCCATTTAATTTTTTCCCTGCGCAACCCTTTCTGCATTGAACATAAGTAGCGCTTTTACATCATGGAGGCATTCAAAAAAAATTGTAGAATCTTTTTCGATGAAGACTTCAAACCAATAAGAGAAAAACTTTGGTTAAATGACAAGATCCGAAAACTCTGGTTGGGTTTTGATTTCAATGAAGTCGTCAAAAAGACCTTGAAAGGCCTTTCAGACAACTTCTCTGAAAGAGTAAACGACATGAAAGTTGTCAGAGAACCCAGTGACGATGGCAAAGTTGGGTTGGGCGTCATTATTAGAGAAATTCGTGATGAAAGCATGAAAATCTTCTGTGAAAACCTCTTAGAAGGCTTGGACCAATTAGAAATTGTTGATGAACTCGAAGACGATGAAGACTTCATTGCTTTCATGAATAAACATGAAGTCAAAGATCGGCCTTTATGTTTTGACATTTCTCTTTCACGAATTTTTTCTTTGTAAAGAGCAAGATGCCCCCTCTTCTATTGAACAAAAGCAGCACTAATGCAACATGGAGCAACAGTTGCAATTCGAAGAAGCCGAAAAAATATTAAGATGGAGACACATGCATCAAGGCGTCTACAAATATCACGGCATTGAATATCGAGGAGAAAACAGCTATGGCAGACCAATAAGCATGATCACTCTTGAATCAAACGAAGGTGTGAAAATGTACTATGCACCCGCGTCTTTGTACTGGGATCTCAAGAATCGCCGATCAGAAACAAAATTCATAAAATATGAAGGGACGAAAACTTCCGAAAGATGCTATGAGTACCCCGTGTTCAAATTCTCAAAATGAATTAATGCCGACATTTTTCTTTTATAAGTTGGATTTGTACTGAAAAAACATGGATACAAAATAGCAGATACAACAAAACTTTGAAAAAAATTCTTTTTTGCCAATTGAAATTAAAAACTGAATGAATATTATGGCAGAACAAAATGATCCAATGGCTGAAGTCATGGCAATGCTAGAAGCTGAGCCAACAAGTTCACTAGCGTCTGGTCCTGATATTCCAGCTCTCGGTGAGAAGCTTGCGATCTTGGTTTGCTCAGGCAAATGCAAGGAAACCATCGGCGTGAATCTGACACACGATCAAGTGAAGCGTTTAGAAGACAAAGACGTCATGAGGCACATCAAAAGGTATGAGACATGTTGGCGAGAAGACAACTGGAACCTTGATTGAAAACATTATGTCTTTTTACGTGAAAGCACTCAGCATGGTGGTCAAAATAAAAGATCCCATCACTCTGAAGAATGAGCTGAAAAACGATTACATCACCACAAAAGAGCTGACAGATCTGTCTGGTTTTATCATGCTGAGATGTGGCCGTCTGCTCGCATTTGCTAGCTCTTTTCTAATCACCTCGAAACATGTTGATTTTAGCAGCAATGATGAGACAAACCACCACCCTTCTTGTGATTCAGACGGCTATCCGCTTACTGGGGTAGATGAAGTACCAAATGCTAAGCAATCCCCAGTAACTTCTGAATAATTGCTGAACATTAATGGCTAATTACTCAATTAAATATAATTTTGTCAGTAAATATACATCATGGATGATTCAGAACCTGTTGACACGACTCAACAAGTGACTTCAAAAACACCAACCACAAAGCAGAAAAACCCAAAACGTGTGGTTGCCGGCAAAGCTATTGCTGCGAAAACAAAACAGGCTCGCGAGGCACAAAAAAAGGCTTTAGCTGAGTATCAGATCATTATTGCAAATCAAAAGCTTAAAAATGACACTCCTGCTCCTGTAGCCGACCCACCACCGTCTGACACTCCAGCGACTGAAAGCATTCTAACAACAACACAATGGCTGATTGTCGCCGGCATTTTGGTTTCATTGGTGGGTATCTACTACAAACGCGAAAAGATCAAAAGCCTGTTAACCAAAAAAGAGCCTCATCATGTTGATACCACACCTCCCGCACCACCGCCATCACCTGTTGATGATGCACCAAAAAGAAAAGGAGGCATCCGTCCGATGGATTAAACCTTCTCTTTTTAATGATAAATGTGTCTGAAATTTGACATCGTTAAGTCCGAATGCTTAAAAACAGCTTTACATTCCTCAATCTGCAGGTTTGAAGATATCTCTTCTGAGAAAGAAAAAAATTATGGGATGCGATCTTGATTGAGCCAATGGAAAGCTTCCAAAAAACAAGATCAACGGAAAAAATGGCGAGCTTGCTGGATGCTTCACTGACCAATTGAATATTTAATCCACAGTGATTAACAATGCCAAAATTTGACATCCCTCTTGCTTTAATCAAAACTGCTGCAGTCAGTGGAATAAGTTTGGTCTGGTTAACCTTCACATTGAAGTCTTTTAAAATGGCCTTGCACATCATTTCTACTTCGCCAGAAGAAGAAACCTTGGAAGCCGTCACAAAAGAAATTGTCATGTGTGAAAATTGCCAAGAACGTTTCATTGATGATGGAGAAGAATTAGAATTCGGAAAGTTATTATGCGAGTCTTGCCGTGATTATGAATTGAAAAAATATTTTTTATATATATCAACATGTTTGACAACGCTAAAAGCTTCCTTTGCTATTGTGTAAAATACTATATTTATTTGGCAGCCTTTTTCTACATAAGTGATCGGTTTCAATCTCTTGAGTATGATGACGCAGATCAAAGATACAGGATCGATGAAAATGAAACATCGATTGAAAATCTTGAAAAAAGGGCTCTTGAACTTGAGAAAGGCTTGGATTGTAAGAAAGGTTGCTAAAGAGAACTTCACTTCTGACCCCAGCTCCAACATCATGAACTATGTCAAGTTCACCGGGGTAATGGCTGGCAGCATCTGGCTGAAAGACTATCTTCAGGGCGAGAAGATTCTTCCTGCTTCCCTTTGAAAATATAATCTTTTTATAAAAAGGCCAGCATTGCAATTATGATCGGTGGCGCAATTATCAATGCCGCGGCTTTCACTGGTGGCAACTATCTCACACAATATTTGAGTGGCGGCGGAAAGGCTGCGTTAGCAGAAAAAACGCGTCATGACAAAGCCCTCAAAAAATATCAAGAAGATATGACAAATTACATGCGCGAGCGCACGCTGCTCCTTGACTGGATTGAGACCAACAGAGAAATCAAAGATCAGGCGAAGCAGAACTTTACGAACACTGATTACGCGTTCAAGCTCTACAACCAGGCGCACCCAAATTATAAATTGATGACGCCTAAAAAGCCGAAGTTTTCAGACTATTATCAGCCAAGCGATCAGCAAAAACAGGGCGAGCTTCTTTTTGTTGGTGGTAGTGCAGTCGCGCTTGGTTACGCAGCTCTTCGTTTCCTTTGAACTTTTTTGGCACATAATAAATGGACACCAAGCTTGCCAAAATCTACTACAGCCCCCAGGGCTACTGGAAAGGGGTTTCTGCAATCAAAAAATTAACAGAAGCTGCAAAATTGCTTGAAAATGTTGTCAAGCAGTGGCTCTTAAAGCAGGCTCTCTGGCAGATCTTTCTTCCTGCGCCTCGACATGTTCCTCGCCCAAAATTTGATGTGGCGACACCTAACTCGGTCCACCAAGCAGACCTTCTTTTTCTTCCCCACGACAAGCTTCCTCGTGGAAGAAAGATCTACAAATATGCCTTGACTGTTGTCGACGTCGCCAGCCGTTACAAAGAAGCTGAGCCACTGACTTCGAAAGACTCTGCTGAGGTTGCGAAAGCTTTTCAGTCAATTTACCGATGCAGTCCTTTGACTTGGCCTCAGAAGCTGCAAGTTGACCCTGGCCGGGAGTTCATGGGCAGCGTGACCCAAGAAATGGAAAAACACGAAACATACATTCACCGTGGCCGCACTGAAATTCACAGAGACCAAGCTATTGTAGAGCGTTTCAACCGCACGCTTTCAGAGCGTCTGTTTGGCCATCAGTATGCCGTGGAAATGCTTTTGCCTGAGGGCGTGCGGTCAACTGCGTGGGCCAAAAGGCTCCTCGAGGTTGTCAACGCGCTAAACAATGAAGTGACCAGCCTTACTGGTAAAAAGCCTGCGGTTGCAATAAAAGAGAAAGCGGTTGCTTCAAAACCGTCAACAAAATATTCCATGCCTGTTGGATTGAAAGAACAAAAACTTCCTCCTCTTATCAATGTTAGATATTTGTATCAGCCTGGCGAACTTGAAAGCGGCACCAAAAGAGCTACAGACCCTATCTGGTCTTTAAAAGTCTACCAAGTTGTTAAAAATACCACCATGCCTAATGAGCCGGTTGTCTATTAGTTGTCTTACGGGCTTTGTTAGTGAAGAGCAGTTAGTTGTGCCGCCTAATACACAGCTTCTGCCCGCCTCATTGCTCTGTGCCCATATGCTAACCTGTGCACGCCGTCATCTGCTATCCAGCGCTTCGTATCAAACAGCGATATCAAGATCTTGTTCATACACATTCCGTACATCTTGTGGCCCTCACTCCTCAAGATTTTCATTTTGTGCATATATTGTTTCCCCTTTATTAGGGCTTCTTTGTAATGCTCATGGGTTATCTCTTTTTCGATCACATTCTTTTTTACCCCCCTAGCTTTCCTTATATTTTTTTTGCCCGCTCTCACTACCGAGTACATCTTCGGCCTCACCGCCACTACTTCCTCTATCGCTAACCCCCCGCCCTTGTCTTTCATCCTGCCTAATACTTTTTTGTTGATGGGGCTGAATAGCTGGTGGTCTTTCTGGTAGTTGCTGGTGTCGTACAGTCTCCAAATTGAATCTTCTTTCATGTCGCGGTACACGTCGTCTGTCTGGATGTCTGAGATCAGGCTGTCCGTGTCTGTGTATATCAGCTCGCAATTCCAACCATATCCTGCTTTCAGGTGATTGTAGTAAAAGTGGTACATCAAGATCTTGCTGTTCTCAAGAATCGTCTTGCTGTTCTCAAGAATCGTCATGCCTGTGTACACGGGTTTGTTAAGCACCAGCCTGGTTTTGTTCATGTGAATTCCTGCCATGTCGTTTCCAAAGATAGTGTGCCTGTTATAATTGCGGCTAGACACCAGCTTGCGGATCTTGTCATTTTCCCAAGCTCTAACAATCTTCACATCCACGCGGTTTCTCAGGTTTTCCATCGTTTTGCCAAACACCGAGTTGTTCATCAGCTTGTAGAAGTCAGTTTCAAAGTCGCTTTTTGCCTGCTTGCGGAACTTCGTGTTCATCCTGATGTATGGTTCTATCCAGGGCTCTTTATCAAACTCTATCACTCGGTGAAACTTCTTCAGTCGCATTCCCTGACTGAGATAGAACTGCAGGTTTTTGTAATGGAGCACATACTTTTCTTTGTCCTAAAGCGTCAGCACCAGCTTCTCTGTGTTTGGCATTTCGATTTGCAAGCCATTCATCATCCACTTTTGGTATTCTGACATGTGATCGATCCTTATTGCTTTCTTTTCTGGCGCTAGCGGGTAGTCATTGTGGATGTCATGCAGCTCTTGAGGATATTCTAAGTCGACTTCCAGAATCCAGCCCTTTTTTGAGTTTGGCTTCATCTTCATAATCTGCTCTTCCGTGGGCATTACACGCTTCCAGTGAAAGCCTTTCTTTGGCAATGGCAAACTCATTGCCCATCCGTAGAGGTTGGTTGCATCCAGATAAGTGATGTAGTTTGTCGGTTTTTTTGGGTTGTAGCCTTCTACCAGCAGGTTGTTTGCCTTCGCGTAGCGCTTGCTAACCATAGATATGCCGCCCCTCATACCCCTCTCGATAAACAGATGCATATCCAAATCTGTCAGCAGCTCGAGCTCTACTCCAGTCTTCTTCAAGTGAGCGTCCCAACTCAGTCCTGGTGCGCTATAGTAATGCACCGGGTCCAGACTTATTTCTCTTGGCAAACCTTCCTGAAATTCTCAAACACGTCCGCCAGCAGCATCACGTCTGTGGCAACATACAAGTCATGGTAGTCGCCCAGCGTCTTACAGACAAATTCATTCCAAACTTCTTGCGCATGCACGTAATCTTTGTTTGTTATGCTGCTGCCTGACAGGCTAGAATAAAACTCATTTTTTTGCGGCAGTCTGGTTTCACCAAACCTTTCAAACGAGTTGATGTATTCATACGGGTATATGCCTTTCTTCAAGAGCAGCCGCTGCTTTCCTGGATCTTGAATCGTTTTCCTTATGATTGGAAACTCGTCGGTTCCTTTCACCAGCTTGTCAAGGCTGCTCAGCAGAAAATTCACACTGGCTATAAATCTCAGATTTCCCAGAGAGAATGAGATGTATTTTTCTGTGTTTGTTGGGATGCATTTGATTTCTCCTTGAACTCTCGCCATAGTCTGCATCAGCAAGTGGCCATCATAACCTTTCAGGTTGTGAAAAATTACAGGTATTGGTGCCGTTTTGAGGTTTAGTTTCAGCTTAAAGTTGCACTCGTTATGTACTGCCCTGCGATATTTTCCCGTCATATGATCATGATCTCTCACAGAGTCTTTAAGGTTCAGCACTAGCAGCGGATCCACGCAGAACAGACATGTCTCTTGATTTTCGTGATCCATATGTCGATTTCATCTTTCGGCTTTCTCTTATTGTACGGGACATATCTATTTTTTGCTGCCTGATTGTAGCATTTGCGATGGGCTTGGCCGCAGTATTTCTGAATCTGGATCATAAACTGCCATTGAATCGCAATAAAGGTCTTTGACGAGGCTTTTGTTGCAGATGTGGCATTCTGTCGCGTTCCTGTGTTTTTGCCAGTCTTCATTTGTCATAACAAGAGGCCTTTTGTTTGCCATATCGTCGCGCATTTCTATTTCATGATTCTTAAGGTATTCAAGAAATACGTAAACCGCGTCTTCTCCTCTGTAACTATGTAAACGGGCCATGAGTCTGTCCATCACTCCTCACGACCAAATAAGAAAAGCTGCATGGCTCAAGCTTCTCTGTTTTGAGTGTGAAGCTTTGTTTATTGTCTGGCTCGCAAGTGTTTATCTTTCTCAGCACACATTCAAAGTCCGCATAAACAACATATGGGACTGTTTTCGCCTTGCTTTGTCAACATTAAGTTTATTCTGGGAATTTCGCCGCCTTTTTCGCTCAACCTGTGAACGATGACTTCTTCTTTCTCCCATCCAAACAAGTTAATTGCAAGATTCGGGTTCTGCTTTTCAAGTCTATCGATCTGTGAAACAGGTGTTGGAAAATCAATGCCTCTAAAATCCAAGCCATCTTCAGTTGGATAGCTTGAGGTTCTTGTAACTTTTATGCCTGGTGGTGGGGGAAATAAAGCAGCTTTAAGAGCCCATCTCAAGCATTCATTGTCTCTGTTTTGCACGTTGATTATTGCTTTCTTTGACTTAAGCTTCTTGGGCAGTTCATATAGCTTCCACCGCGCAGTGGCCGATATCGTGCCACGTTCATGTATGCTTCCAAAATTTCGTCAATCATCCAGCCCGATCCGTTTTGAGACCAAGTTTCTATCTCACCTTTGACTTCATCAATAGACTGATTTAACAAATGGTTTAATGTGTCCATGTTGTGTTCATTCAAGATTGCTGGCTGCATCCGTTTAAAATAATGTTCCATTTGCTGGACTTCTTCATCCCGATTCATATAAAATCTCACAAGAAGCCCAAATTGTATTTTTATACTCTTCAAAGTCACAACCTCATGTTCGCAAACATCAATAAATCTATATTTCATTTTTTGGAAAAATTTCAAGAGGTCTCTGTTGCCCTGTGTAACTATCATTTTCCATACACGAACCCAGTCATTGAAATCGTTTCTTACTATTCTCTACTTGCACAAATCCCATAATACACCTCTTTTACCTCCCAAAAATTTGCATAGGCATTGTTTTAGATTACTCTTGGGACATGTTAATGTCCCAGGAGAAATTGCAAACAATGAGTATGCAAAATTTTGGGGGGGTAAAAGAGGTGCATTATGGTATTGTGCAAGTAGTGAATTTCAAAATTGGGCCCTCTCTCGGGTCTGATTGGTGGCATTAGCCGTTGTTGATCCTCTTGTGAAATTGATCCATAAAACATTTCAAGAACATCCCTCGAAAATTGTTCTGTGGCCATCGTTTCTATACAGACGGCACATTTGTTCAAATAAAAAAATATTCTAGGGCAGAAAATAGTTCTGTGACATTACGCACATATATGACCAGGGTTTTGGATGCAGAGTTTTTTGTTACTTGTCGGCGAGCAAAGCAAGCCAGCGGGTGACTCAAAAAATTCTGCCCCAAAACCCTGGTCATATATGTGTGTACAGGACATACATCGGATCATCCAAGGATGATTCATAGGTTACCAGCAAATTATATTAATTATTATTGAATGAAGAAGCTGGAAATTCATTGGAATCCATCATTCAATAATAATTAATATAATTTGCTGGTAGCCTATGAATCATCCTTGGATGATCTGATGTATGTCCTGTTCCTGAATGATTAAACGTCAGGGAACCCCCGCGGCTAACCAGTAACTTCACTGATTGCTCTGTTGCCAGCAGGGTTGTCATGATGGTGCAGCAGTAGCACACCCGACTAGTAACCAGGGGAACGCGGGTTCGATTCCCACTCATGGCATATAAATGTTTTTTTCATTCAAAACGGATCAGTTAGTAGTTCGCTGTCGCTATTTCTTCATTCAAACTACTTAATTAATATAGCAAAGCGTTGTGTATCCTTTGGATCTTACTAACTTGTGACTACATCGTTGGATTTCCAGCTTCTTCATTCAAAAATAATTAATATAATTTGCTGGTAGCCTATGAATCATCCTTGGATGATCCGAAGTATGTCCTGTTCCTGAATGATTAAACGCCGGGGAACCCCGCGGCTAACCACTAACTTCACTGATTGCTCTGTTACCAGCAGGGTTGTCATGATGGTGCAGTGGTAGCACACCCGACTACTAACCAGGGGGACGCGGGTCCAATTCCCACTCACAGCATATAAATGTTTTTCATTCAAAACGGATCAGTTAGTAGTTCACTGTCGCTATTTCTTCATTCAAACTATATATATATATATATATATTAGTAGTATGTAGTGGGAACAGAAATTGAAACAACTAAGGAAATGAGTGAAAATGTGTTCAGCCGGGAATCGAACCCGGGTCTCCTGGTTACCGGTCAGATGCCTTACCACTAGGCCACTGAACCAACCCCGCCATTCAGCCGAATTGGAAGGACCTTTACATGGCAAGCTCTGAGGAGAATCGCACATTTTCAGCAGTTAGGATCGCGTCACTATGCTCAAGTTGATCAGCGATTCACAGTAAATTTTCCCCTAGATATGAAATAATTGTGTAGTTTTTGAGCGGGGAAATAACAACAACTAACTGCTTCATTTACCTAAGGATCCTTAGGTAAATGTATATATATATATAGATATAACTTCAGGTGAGTTCCACACTGATAAATCCAGAATAGTGCTCAACAATAATGGAGCGGTAATAACAATGTGTATCTACTCAATGTTGTTTCATATGGACTTTAATACAGGTCTGTTTCGTAGACCAACAAAGTGTTGGTCCACTCATCAGTTAAATTCCATATACACTGTAGCATCGCTAGGGTTTATATACATCAGCAGTATGATCGTTACAAAATTCAAATTTGAATAACAATGGTTACAAACGTTTGTAAACTTATGCTTGGTTACTGAGGATGCGATTGAATTTAAGGAGAAACTTTCGCTTGTGCCTGCAAGTTGATACGAGTTCATTACGTTTGTTAAGCGTTGCCATGTCCGGTTTATATAGGATATAGAATTTCTCGGTATTACATAAATTACATCGTTTAGTGAGGTTACTATAAGATTTGGCCCTGGCTAGAATTCTCCAGGAGATTGCGAAGTCTTTTTTTTCATCTTTTAGCTGCCATAGATGTTTGCTCAGTTCAGTGTCATTCTTTTTACTTTCATCTGCAAAGTGTTCCCCAAAAACAACCTACGCATTACTATCGAGGCCAACAAAAAAGTCGTGAATTTCCTTGACGTAACATTAGATTTAACCACC
>JAHPZR010039229.1:0-18926 GCA_019787425.1 Platygyra sinensis | reverse complement strand
GCACGACATCATGTCTGATTGTGTCGTAAATGAGCACAGTCTGCTTTTGACTAATTTTTCGGGCGGAAGCGGTAGACACTCAGATGTTTGGCTTTGCTTCTGTATAACATACATTGTGTAACATAACTTTATTAATGTGTATACACATAGTTAATAGAGGGGAATGGTTATGAAACCCGACAAAGTTCTTTGTTGTACGTTTTTGTTCTCTTTTTTGGTCTTGACCGTGCACAAAACACAACAGTTGTTTACTTACTGACCGAGGAACTAACCAATAGAAACGTGTTGGTTATGTAATTCATGCATAGTGTATGAGTGCAAAACAAAAGATTTTTCATGGTCATGGACCTTCCAACCTAAATCTTGGCATATTTGTTTGCTCCTTTGATGTTTGCCTGGCTTTCTTACCATTCTGCTTTATTAACTATGGTATACAAAGATTTAGCATTGCTGCTAATTGGGGACACTAACAATAAAATCAAAAACTATTTACAAAAGGAATGAGTATTATATATTTACATACATTTATATATATACATATATTAGCGTGGCTGTCTTGATGGTGTAGTGGTTAACACATCGGTTCTAGAAAGCCGAGGACATGGGTTCAAATCCCGTTCAGGACAATTTTCAGAGTTTCACTTGTGTTTATTTATGTATTTAATTCACTGGTTTCAGTTTAATTTGAGTACAGATATATATATATACATATATAGTTAAGTGTACGTAAAAAAAGCGACGAAGAGACAAACTCTTGACTGTTCTGGACGGGGCTTAATACGGCCTTCCTCAGGTTAAAAGATAAAAACTAAAAACTATTTACAATGATCTCAAATAGCAAAAACACCGGCTTATATATACAGAGCACAAATATTGAAATTAAGTTTACGTAACATAACAAAGGTCTAAGCAGAAATATTGAAATTAAGGTTACGTAACATAACAAAGGTCAAAGCTACAAGGTGACATGGATTAAACAATCAAAAAGAAATAAAAAACTTGTAAGACATTCTAAGATGTCTGCTGCTAATAAGGATAGGGATGATACTATCTATTAGCACTTCCATAGTGATGGACATCATGGTCTTCAGCATGCTAGAAATACACCTGATTGATAAAGTTAATGCAAAGGAAGATCTGATTGCAAAGGAAGGGCAGTGGGCATATCGACTCCAGTCAGTGAGACCGGAGGGTCTTAATGAGAGTGATTTCTTTTTTAGCCAGAATCGGGGAGAACGCACACGCAATTAACATCTGGCTGGGTATATAATTAATTTATTTATGAGAACATGAGAAATCTTTAGGCTACGTTTACTAATTTTCAGACTACAGTTTATTTCTCTTTGATGCTTACGTATATATCTCCATGCGCATGCTATTTTTTGCGTGCGTGCGCGTTAGGTTGATATTTGAACTGTGACGGTTATTTATGGCCGTTATAAGCGTGGCGCACAATTTGTATTTCAATAGCATAGTAAACTTGTGTGTAACGGTTTTACTTCATTCACCCTGAAGAAGACTGACAAGTTGGTCGAAATATAGGTGGTTTTGAAAATGTGTCTTATCTTCATTTGTGTTTTATATATTGTTCTATGAAGAAAACATCTACACATCAGGGCTCGAAAAAACCCCCGTCCGGTCGTCCGGGACAAGTAGATTTTCCTTTCGGGCAAGTAACTTTCACTCCTTCCTTGCCCAACGGGCAAGGACCCAGGCAAGCCGTTCACTGACTAAATTTTTGATAACGATTTTGAGAAGAAAAGGTATTAATAAGCTTTAGGCCCAAGGGTAATCAACTGTTTAGATGAAGTTTGACGAAAATTACAATTTATAGCGTTGTTTTGTTGATTGCGTGATGCGCGCTCTCGGCTCGGAAGTGGTTGCCTAGCACGTGATCAAAATCTTCCCTGATCAAATTTCTTTCCAGGATAAAAATAGCCGCCGCGTTGGGAACGAAAACCGCCGTGTTTATTTCTTAATTCTAGCAATTTTCTGCGAGAATGTTTCGGTTTCTCTCTACAAAACTTAACTCAACAGCGATATATTAATTAAAACTGTAGAAATTGTACGCGAAAACTGAGAAGTGGCATATTTCTACCGCGAAAACGAAGCCAGCTTTTTTGATACTAAGAGCCAGGTAAATCTCTGTTCTCAGCGAAACATGCAAGTTGGGCGCCTCTGCACTAAATAAAAAGTGTTATATTATTAAAAAGAAATGGATAAGTAAGTCACCAAAATACTTTCAGAGTTCCTGGAAGATGACTTACAATAGTGTTTCTTTCAAACGAAGACGTTTTCCCTCGATTGAAACTATTTTCATTCACAAAAGTGAAAAAATGTGCTCTCGCCGGCTTTTCAAGATATTCTGCATGTGTCAAAACTGAGGTGGGAAAGCGATTTGTTATTAATTTCTCGCGCTTCCCTTGACCATGATTTTGTAGAGCTACAGAAAATGCAGTTTAACGTTAATGGAGTCGAACACGATCTTCGTCTAATTGAACGAATTGAGTCGAGGCTTTATAATGTTCAAGACACCCAGCGTGTAATACTAGAACTAGGAAATAAGTACACGAACGAACAACGACAACTGCGCAAACTTTGTTTCTTCAACTGGGAGGCACTGGCGAAAGATGCTGTGGGACAAAATTTAATTCCTGATGACATCTTTGTATCACGTTCGAAAATTGGGAAAGATGATAATCGTGATAGAGTATCTAACAATGAAAGACACACACTACTTCAATGTGATTATAACAGTGTTTATCCATGTTAATTATTACAAACCGTACAACTTCATAAAAAGCGGAATGACGAGGTTAAAAGTTGTGGGAGTATTACAATAGTTGTAATGGTGTAAGCATGAAAGTGATCAGCACTAAGAGGATGGTTTTATTACATTAAAATCAATTCTTGGGTTCATGAATTATTAATGAGTTTGAAAACTTGGGCAAGCGGGGAAGTGCCCCGGGCAAGCAAAACTTAGGGGTTACTTGCCCAACGGGCAAGGTGGAATTCAAATATTTTTCGAGCCCTGCATATTGGATGCTTGTGAAAGATTTTATATGTATATGGAAACTAACTGATGAGTGGGCTAGCTTTATGTTAGCCTACGAAACAGATTTGTATTAAACTCCATATGTACTCAAGATCTGAGTAGTCACTTGAAACATTTTGTTATATATATATATATGTTTTCTCTTTAGTTCGCGCGACTGTTTAAATTGAGCGCGCGTGTTTTAATATCAGCTCAGCGCGCGCGAGTGCATTATTCGACAGCATTTGAATTGTAATACGCGTACTTTTCTGTAACTGCCATGTTCACCCTGATGAAGGCTATTTTAAGTAGCCGAAATATAGGTGCGGGAAAACAATCGTTTAGTCATCATTTGTGACAGTGTATATATAAACTCAATTAGTGTTCACCGTTGATTCCAGAAAAGTGCTCAACAGTTAAGGAGCGTTAATATCAGTATATATATATATATATATATATATATATATATATATATATATATATATATATATATATATATATATATATATATATATATATATATATATAGCAATGAATGAAGAAGAGAAACCCATCCCGTAAATCAATTGATTAATTATTATGAATGCAGAAGAAAGAATTGCCCTGAGCGGGATTTGAACCCACGTCCCCCTGAACACCGGTCGGGTGTGATGACCACTACACCATCAGGACAACCACGCTGGCAACGCAGTTATTGTAGATAGTGAGTCGGCCAGACGTGAGTATCCCAGGATTCTTTCAGCGGTGAGATGGGAAAGCCTGTAACCCCTTCATAGCCTTAAACTATATATATATATATATATATATAAATATAGATATAACTTCAGGTGAGTTCCACACTGATAAATCCAGAATAGTGCTCAACAATAATGGAGCGGTAATAACAATGAGCAAACATCTATGGCAGCTAAAAGATGAAAAAAAAGACTTCGCAATCTCCTGGAGAATTCTAGCCAGGGCCAAATCTTATAGTAACCTCACTAAACGATGTAATTTATGTAATACCGAGAAATTCTATATCCTATATAAACCGGACATGGCAACGTTTAACAAACGTAATGAACTCGTATCAACTTGCAGGCACAAGCGAAAGTTTCTCCTTAAATTCAATCGCATCTTCAGTAACCAATCATAAGTTTACAAACGTTTGTAACCATTGTTATTCAAATTTGAATTTTGTAACGATCATACTGCTGATGTATATAAACCCTAGCGATGCTACAGTGTATATGGAATTTAACTGATGAGTGGACCAACACTTTGTTGGTCTACGAAACAGACCTGTATTAAAGTCCATATGAAACAACATTGAGTAGATACACATTGTTATATATATATAATTATATATATAATTGTGTAGTTTTTGAGCGGGGAAATAACAACAACTAACTGCTTCATTTACCTAAGGATCCTTAGGTAAATGAAGCAGTTAGTTGTTGTTATTTCCCCGCTCAAAAACTACACAATTATTTCATATCTAGGGGAAAATTTACTGTGAATCGCTGATCAACTTGAGCATAGTGACGCGATCCTAACTGCTAAAAATGTGCGATTCTCCTCAGAGCTTGCCATGTAAAGGTCCTTCCAATTTGGCTGAATGGCGGGGTTGGTTCAGTGGCCTAGTGGTAAGGCATCTGACCGGTAACCAGGAGACCCGGGTTCGATTCCCGGCTGAACACATTTTCACTCATTTCCTTAGTTGTTTCGATTTCTGTTCCCACTACATACTACTAATATATATATATATATATATATATATATATATATATATATATATATATATATATATATATATATATATAGGAAATCTGTCTTTTGATTTTTCCGTAGTACAGTGCTCAATACGTTAAAGTAGAGCGTGATATATATATCGAAAAAAGAAAAAGACTACACTTTTATCCCTACAAGCCTGTTTCGTGATCGCTCACTCTTCAGGGGATTTTAATGACAAGGATATTCCTAACCATCGTTTATATACTAAGAAAATTACATAACTACTACTGCGGAGGATTTAAATGTTCAAATGTTTAGTTGTTACATAGCAACGCTTTGTTTCTATGGCGGCAAGAAGATACAAGTTCGTTACGTTTGTTTAGTGATGAAAGGTCGGGTCGGAAGATGATTAAAAATTTTTCTCTAAGACAGAGATTACATCTTTTACTTGAGCTGTTGTAAGCTGAGCGAGAAGAAATGATGCGCCATGAAACTGAGTGGTCAATGTTGCTGTCTTTTAGAGTCCAAATGTGTTTGCTGAGTTCGGTGGAGTTCCTGTGTTTTGCGTGACGGAATGATGCGATGTGGTTTCTGTATCTTGTCTTGAAGTCGTTTTCTGTAAGACCGATGTATGTTTCTGATGTGTTAGTGTCGTGACGTTTGACGGTTGCTTGATAGATAACTGATGATTGAAGGCAGTTTCCGTTAAGTGGGCACGCGTTTTTCTGTCGGCAGTTGCATGATTTGATGCCATTAGCGTTATCTGAGGGTTTATCAGCGTGTTTGGATGAGGTTAGAATATGCTTGTTGTGGTTGTCGATAATTTGCTTAGTGTTATTCATGCAACTGTAACTGATCTTGATAGTGTTGCGGTTGAAGATCTTTCTGAGCTTGTGATTCTTAGGGAAGTGTTTATCTACTAGGGTGAGGAATCTGTGACCGATATTAGAGTTGACATTTTTACTGAATGGAGGATTGTACCAGAGGATGTTGTTACGTTGTCTGTTTTTCCGTTTAGTAGTCGTTGTTGGTTCGTAATGTAGAGTGTAGTGGTATCCGCTTTCGTCGAGTGCTTTTTGGTACGGAGGGGCGGCTTGGTCGAATGATGTCTTGTCTGAGGAAAGAGATGATAGCCGTTTGTTGATGCCAGCGGGTATGTTTTTCTTGGTGATCGGTGGGTGGTTGCTCTCGCGATGGACATACTGTAGCGTAGTGTTAGGCTTTGTGAATGGCTGGTAAGTGTTGTTGTGAAGGTTAAAGGTGACGTCTAAGAAGTTAATGATGTGTTTGTTGGCTTCAATTGTGATGCGTAGGCCGTTTTGATTGAAGACGCGACATATGTGTTTCTTGATGTTCTCTGTTTGTCTTGGTGTAGCGTTGGAGATGGCCAGGCCGTCGTCCCGGTAGAGGCCTATGTTAACATCAAGGTCTTGCAGCTGTGAGAGCAGAAAACTTCCCACCAGCTCGCATGTTTCCGCCCCATCGTAGCTACCCATAGTGACGTCAAACGTTGTGTCGCCCTTCTTTTGCCATGTATGTTGCTTGTGTACTAGGATAGAATTTTTGCATGAATGATGATGTTTCGTTCGTCGTTTGTGATGTTGTCGTAGGCGGTGGCAAAATCGAGCGCTCTGTTTAGGAGGTCTTGGCTGATGGAAGGGTAGAATTCTACAATGTCAAAGCAAATAAAACTGTGATGTTTTTTGTTTTCGATAGCCTTAAACCACTCGATCACGGAGGTAGAGTTTTTCCACTGATTGAATTTGGATGCTCTCGTGATGTTGCTGTTGATTCTGTCGAGGATCTGTTTGCTTATTTTGCCTACTTCTGATTTAGTCGGGTTGATCAGCCGGCAGGTTGGCTTGTTAGCGAAGTTTGGCTTGTGATCTTTCAGTGTTATAAATGCGTCCTTGTTAGCAGTAGTGTCCACTCTGTCATCGATGCGCAGCTTTGTTGCGATCTTTTTGTTTTCTGAATGGATATCTCGTATGGTACTGGAATGCGCCTTTTTGTATGACTTCGTGATGTTTTGCTCTAGCAGGTCGTTGTATGCTGACGGCTCCAATTTGTAAAAGTTGGTTGTTTTGTCAGCGGCGATAAGTAGCTTAGATTCGTTTTTGATGCGTTCAGTATCATCTTTGAGCTTGTTAAGGAAAGGGTTGTTAACTTGTTTGAATTTCGTGGATTGTACCATCTTTAGCATGTCTTCTTCAAATTCTTTCAGCTCGGTTTTGATAATAATTCATGATATCATGCTCAATCTCATCCAATAATTGTTTAATAAAAGATAATATTCAAGTTGAACACAGATGAAGTTTGCACCCACTGCCCACGTCAATTAAGGTACTTAAATCCCTGTTTCTAATGTATTTTTTAAAAGTCTTTAAACTAACTGATTTAATAGCGGAGCTCCGGCGGCCCAAAGGGCTGCCAAGCGGAGCCCCATAGCCATATAGGGAAATAAAGGAAATCCGTGAATTGATTTTCTCATGTTATTGTGGCCAGCGGTAGTTCTTGACGACGACGGCGGTGGTGGAGTCGTGCAACATGGCAGCCATACTCCAAATAACAGGTTGACTGGGTTAGCCTAATCGGGCTACAGGAGCTCCGCTTTTAGGGTGACCTAAATCTATATATCATTATTGTGTATTCTGGCCCATAACCCTCACACAAACCAAAACGGTGAGTAAGTAACACTACATGCCTTTAAGACGGATCTCATAGACGGAAGATTAATCCCTAAACTGAAAACTGCTTATCTATTATACAAACTTTGGTGGACTGGGGACTGGTTTGATCACTGTACTCCGTACGCCGATTTAGTAATCGTATGCATTGATCGACAGATACCTTTCTAAAACATTTAATGTCACTGTCTGTGCTATAAGAAAATCCTTTGTCTGATACGCGACATCCATTGATGCATTTTGATCTGCTTTTGTTTTGTCTTGAGAACCATTGTTATTCAGTCATGGGCTGAAAACAATGGCATTAAACTTAGCATGCGCCATTTTCGAACAGAACTCCGACTTTTAGAACTGAAAGGAATAGTGGTCATCTTTCACCAATTTTCAAAATCATCAAAATGGATTCTTTTAAAAAATATTTGAATATACAAATTAAGATACACTGGTGGTACAAAGCATTTCTGAAATTACCAAAGGACGAAGAAGCAGCAATTTTGTGAGAATCTTAATGAAAAGAACGAGACTTTTAAATTTAAAAAACATGTTTCGGCAACTCCTGTGCCATCGTCAGTTTATGAATGGAATTACAATGACGAGCAATATATAGCGGAACATTAGAATAACAAAGGTATAATACACAACTGATTACAAAGAAAGATTAAGATTTACATGAAACAATTGTTGATTTAGGGAGGGTTTCTCCCAGTGAATATGTACTGCCTCCTTGATTTTTAATTGAGTCCGTGTTGTTTCTTGGTCTATGACAACAAAGCAATCGCTCGAACAAGGTGCCCGACACCCAGGTGAATCCTGTAAATGCTTGAAAATGTGAGAGGCCTAATCCATATTTAAGTGCTCGTTAATGCGCGTGCAAATGTGTCGGGAAGTCTCGCCGACATAGCAGGCACCGCAGCCTGCACACCTGAATCTATAAACAACGCATGATTTGAGCTCTTTAGGGATAAGGTCTTTCACGCTAAACAAGGAGCCGATTTTGAACGAAGAAAACACTAGCTTAATATTAAAGCTGTTGTCACAAAAACGTTGAATGGTTCTGCGAATCCGCTTTTGTGCAATAGCAGAAAATTTACCCACGTAAGGTAATTTAACATAGGAGCACTCTGGGCTGTTGTTGCCATTTTGCCTGTTAAACTGAAAAAACTTATTGATAGTGGAATTAACAGTCCTGTCGATAATGTGTGCCGGATAAGAATTTTTGAGTAAAAAATCCCTTATCTTAGTTGTTTCCTGATGGAATCCTAGCCAAGTACTATTAATCTTATACGCTCTATCTATAAGAGTTCTAATTAAGCCTAACTTATACGAGTATGATGTAAAGGTAGTGAAATTCATAAGGAGGCCGGTAAAGGTGGATTTGCGAAACACCGTGGTGAGAACAGGGACCTTTAAGCTCTTTAAGCTCCTTAGCTGAAAAAGTGGTATTAGTATACACAACAAGTTCATGGTGTCGTTTGATGTGGAAAGCCTTTTCACGAACATTCCTTTAGAGGAAAGTATAGACTTAGCTGTTAGTTACATCACTCAGTATACTAATACCACTTTTTCAGCTAAGGAGCTTAAAGATCTTTTTCACATAGCCACAGCCCAATCTCACTTTTCTTTCAACGGTTCTTTTTATGATCAAGTTGATGGGGTAGCTATGGGATCCCCCCTCGCACCAGTTTTGGCCAATCTTTTTATGGGTCATCATGAGAGGGAGTGGTTACAAAATTTCGGTCTTACGGAGGTTTTGTTCTACAGGCGGTACGTCAACGACACATTTTGTTTATTTCACTCTGAAGCCGATGCGGTGCAGTTTTTTCATTATCTTAACAGCAGGCATATAAATATACGGTTCACCATGGAAAAGGAATATGAAAACAGGCTGCCTTTTTTAGATGTCCTCATTGACAACAATCAGGTCCCTGTTCTCACCACGGTGTTTCGCAAATCCACCTTTACCGGCCTCCTTATGAATTTCACTAGCTTTACATCATACTCGTATAAGTTAGGCTTAATTAGAACTCTTATAGATAGAGCGTATAAGATTAATAGTACTTGGCTAGGATTCCATCAGGAAACAACTAAGATAAGGGATTTTTTACTCAAAAATTCTTATCCGGCACACATTATCGACAGGACTGTTAATTCCACTATCAATAAGTTTTTTCAGTTTAACAGGCAAAATGGCAACAACAGCCCAGAGTGCTCCTATGTTAAATTACCTTACGTGGGTAAATTTTCTGCTATTGCACAAAAGCGGATTCGCAGAACCATTCAACGTTTTTGTGACAACAGCTTTAATATTAAGCTAGTGTTTTCTTCGTTCAAAATCGGCTCCTTGTTTAGCGTGAAAGACCTTATCCCTAAAGAGCTCAAATCATGCGTTGTTTATAGATTCAGGTGTGCAGGCTGCGGTGCCTGCTATGTCGGCGAGACTTCCCGACACATTTGCACGCGCATAAACGAGCACTTAAATATGGATAAGGCCTCTCACATTTTCAAGCATTTACAGGATTCACCTGGGTGTCGGGCACTTTGTTCGAGCGAGTGCTTTGTTGTCATAGACCAAGCAACAACACGGACACAATTAAAAATCAAGGAGGCAGTACATATTCACTGGGAGAAACCCTCCCTAAATCAACAATTGTTTCATGTAAATCTTAATCTTTCTTTGTAATCAGTTGTGTATTATACCTTTGTTATTCTAATGTTCCGCTATATATTGCTCGTCATTGTAATTCCATTCGTAAACTGACGATGGCACAGGAGTTGCCGAAACATGTTTTTTAAATTTAAAAGTCTCGTTCTTTTCATTAAGATTTCTGAAATTATATACAATAAAAATGTTCCCAACGTTTCGGTCGCAATCACGGACCTTCTGCAGGGGAAGTGAAAGAAAAATCCACACAAGAGCACAGATATAAACAAGACGCTGATTAAAAATTCAAGATACGTGTCATTTTTTCTTGTTAGCGAGAGTCAAGTGTTAATACTCCTTAGGGAGTAATGCCCTGTCGTCTTGATTGAGCGGGTCTTTTGCTCAATTAATCTCCCAAGCCTCCAGAATCTTCCTTTGGTGCCAGTTACTATTAGTCCTGAGAATTGTGGCCTCACCCCATGCAATATCGTGATTAGTTTTTATCACGTGGTCTGCAAGTGCTTTTTTTTCGCCTTGCCTCTGCGCGACAGCCTTTTGGTGCTCGCCTTTTCTTGTTAAGAATTTTCTCTCCGTTTCGCCAACGTAGCTCTTGCTGCAATCAGTGCAAGGAATGTCGTAAACAGGATCACGAGTTTCTTCTTTGTCCATTTGGTCTTTCAGTTTTGGAAACATCTGGACAATGTTGGCTAAGCCAATAAAGAGAATTTTGGAAAATCACGGCATCAAAGTGGCATTCAAACCCCATCAAACAAGAGCGGGCGAGCACTGGGGAAAGAGGCAGAACAGTGCTGAACAATGCCATGAATTATACGAGTCAGTGGCTAGAGGAAAGAGATGAAATAATACCGAACAATGCCACGAAGCAAAGCTAACGAGGGCTATAGAATGGAGGCAAAATACCCGACAAATTGACTCACAAGACCACAGACTTTCCCAAGTTTAAAATTCACGTGTCGAGATGCTGTGCAGTCGTGCAAGAAAAGTCTCATGATCAGGTGATGACTGGAGAAATCGAAATAAAATGTGTCTGTGTGTTTCTAGAAATTACAAAACAGTAAACACAGAGGAAAAATGTGGTTGATTCCTTGATCTGTCGAAAAGATAAGTTCAGTTTAGTCCTCACAACTTTTGCTGCAAGTTTCTGCCTGGAGGATTCACACTGGTCAAAGTGAATTGCCAAGTTGTGTTAAGTGACTTTTGCTGTGGCGTTTGCTACGAAAATTATCAAGTTGCCTCGGCGAGATAAGCTTATTTTTAACAGCTATGTTCCTTATTTGATAGCCATGCTTTGGGATATTTTTTAAATTACAAAATTTTAATTTCCCTATCTCTAAGCAATAACAGGCTTTCCTAGATGTGAAAGTAATGCTCCTCAACGGCAGATTGGAAACTGACCTTTATGTCAAACTCACAGACAAACATCAGTACCTCCTTAAATCATCCTGCCACCCATCCCACACTGGTAACTTTTTTACTTTGTTGCAACAGCCACAAATTACTTATGGTTACAACATGTGAGTACTGTCCTTCCGAACCTAAGAAACTCCACTGTTTAGATATAACACAAATAAACGAAGCTATCCAGGCCACTAAACTGCAACCTCTCTCCCAAGACAGCATGGAGCAGCAGATGGTGAGCAAGGAGGCTTATCCTTGAAAGCAGCTCTATCTCAAGAATTTCATCCTTACATCAAAAATGCTAACCACTCGATAGAAAACCTGACTAATAATGGTGAGTTCGAAACTTTTGATGGACAACTTCTCCTTCCAACATCAACCTCGCTTGAGAACCTAGTTAACAGTAATTTAAGTAATCTACAACACTGACTGTGAAAAAGAAACTGAATTAGAATTTTGTTTGGTGAAACAAAACACAGTTGAAGAGTTTGAGTTTGAGTGTAGTTGATGTGGGAAAATAGCCAACTTGAAGAGTAGCATTCCTGTCGTTAAAGCCACAACTCGCCAAAGATCTGCAATACGTGATTTCATTGCTCTTTCATACCTTGTCAATGGGCAATAGTTTAAAGATTACCACAAAATTCTGGAGACTTTTGGTCTGGATCACGCATCAGTTCCCCTCAGTGGATCCATAATGTTGACTGGATTGCACCGTTCATAAGGATCGCCGACTGGAGCATGCAAGAAGCAAGAACTGAAACAGTTCAACATGGAGATAAGTCATCATTGCACACCCAGTTCGACAGCTTTTATCTCACTCGAGGCCACTATTCAAAAAACAGCTCCACTACCGTCCATGATTCGAAGACTGGCAAAATTATTGCCAACTCACACCGGACAACAAATGTAACTTGCCTTAGCAGCCTGTTTTACGCTGCAAAATGTGACATCAACGCAAAATGTAACGACTTTTGATGCGAAAATGTAACATTAACCCCAAATGTAACAACTTTTGATGCAAAATGTAACAACTTTTTAACATGAAATGTAACAACTTTTTGACGCAAAATGAAACAATACTTTTAACGCGAAAATTAATGTAATAAGCAAAATGTTACAGCCTTGAAATAACTAAGAGACTTGGACATGAGCCTTGTAGATAAAGTGTAAAATTGTCTGGTGGTTACCACAACAGTGTATTTTTAAAGTTTTCTTATAACGTCACATAGACGTACAAAACATTTTTCGATAATAGCAACTAAATCCTGAAACAGTCGAACAAATTGTTGTTTAGTATAATCTTTCTGTATATGTGTGACACTGAAAAGAAATTTGGCGTTACAACATCCGGGAGGTGTTAGATGGGTTAGGATGGTACATTTTTAGCATACTCCCTCTAGGGGGTTGAGCCCATAAGAAATCGAGGGGAGTATCGATTACTGACCATTCTTTTCACATTTTCATAGAGTTAAGACGCTTTCTGTTTTTATCCAACGCTGTCTGTTTTTACCCACCTCCTCCCCTTTTCCCTACCTCTCTGATACGTATTATTGTCAAGTGTATTTAGTAAATAAACCCCTTCAGGCAGCTGGTATGTCGGCTGATAATGTCTGTGGATGAGCGATTGTCCGAAAAATGAACATTTGGCCGAGAAGCGAAGCTTCGAGGGCAAATGTGAAATTTTGAGGACAATCTCTCAGCCAAGGACATTATCAGCCGACATACCAGCAAGCCAGAAAGGGGTTTATTTATTTTATAACCCTCCCATTAATTTTCAGTTCGCAATAAACCGCTCGTAAACTGATGATAAAAAAGCCATTGGTGATCTGATGGCGAATGCGGTGATTGACGTGAGGGAGCAAAGTAAATTTGATCGGTTTAACTAACTTTATTTCCGCTGTGATTGGACCAAATTTGACAAGCTGTCAACTGAATTTAATTCTTGTAATGCCCCTTGGATCAAAAACTCGAAAACTTAGCGCTTTTGGTTCATATATTCCGACGTACTGTTCATAAACTTGACTAGAAAGAAATGTATTTCAGTCTCAGAATTTACATCTGTGAAACACGGAATGTGTAAAATCTGTAGCACTTGAAGGTGGACTGATTTTTCGTCGCTCTCTCGATTGAAATGAAGTACTTCAGCCGGTTGTTGTTGTTTTGAGCTAAAGGTCACTGGGGTTTCATCTCGCGTTGGTTTTCACGGCCTCTCTTTCAGAAGTAGAGAATGGTATTAAACCATGCCGAATTTGCAAAACTTTCTGGAGCATTCAGACCAAGCTGCGACTGTATGGTTTTCCTTCCACTGAATTTTCTGGTTTCTGCGTAAAAAAGGTTTCAACATGGTTCAAGTGCAACTGGAATTTTTGTCTCCTTCCTCCACGCTAAAGTCGGATGCGAACGGTTGGTTTATTTTATAGTTAGTTATCACACTGTATTAAATCTTTATTTTGTAAACTGAATCGGTTTAAATTTACATAGGACTAAATATTAAAAGTCTACTCGTGACTTTCTCCACCTTCAAAGACATTGACAGCGTATTTTGGTGACTTTATTGTACTTTCCGGAACAGCACTTGCCATCAGCTTTTTAATGTAATCATCGCTAGACTCAGTAACACCAGTTTGGTTTCCTTCCATATTAAAGTGCTACTGAAACGAAATTTTCGTATCCTCTTTTATTTGCTCAATCTATAGTTTTCAACCTAGTTAAAATCATGGTGAATTTTATTTTTGTCAAATCCCAACGGAAAGTGCTGTTTTTAGCCTCCGAAGTCGACTTTTTCGAGCAAAACTGTGTCCGGGCTCTGGAACCGAGTTTAAGGACCTTGTGACGTCACTGGTTGTGTTCACGTATGAAGCGCCAGAGATTACCTCTTGTTTTCACTTGAGTTATTCAAGTTTATTCTTCATATTATCGATACCTAGTAGGTTTCTTCCTTGTAATTTCTGTCCAGCCTTGACAGAAAATACACATCGTAGACGTTAGAGGGCGCCAGAGTGTAGATTAACGAAAATGAATGCTACAGATTAGAACAGCTCAGTATATACCTTTCGAACATCTTGAGTACACGATTGGAGACTTCGAAGACGAATGTGGCTACTTTTATATCAAGACCTGAAGCCTGAACACGATATATCGTCCTTTTGTTTTCAGCTTGGATCAGAAACTTGGATTCTCACTGTTATCTAAGGTCTATTTAACCTAGGTTTGAATATGTATCTTCCGCAACTTTACTGCATTAATTAAAAGCGGTAAGCACATTAGCCATCCGCACAATCATGAAATTATTAACGGTCCACAAGCTTTGCAGCGAGTACTAGATTGCACACAGAGGGCATATTTTTATGATACTATTAAGTGAGAGTTGTTGTGAGCATCGTTGGAACTAGAATTGTGGTCTACAGCACGGCCAGTTTGCTTTTAATATCGCGGCATACGCATCAGTGTAAACAAAGCGGCCGATATTTTGCTTTTCTTACACGTATCAGTCCCAAATGCAACATTTCACGGCCGATGGATTACTTTGAGTTCCTTACCGTGTATTATGTCTAAGATCTTCATTTATTAGTATCCAAGTTCAAAGCAATTCGTGAAAACATCGCTAGTTTACATTTCGAAGGTTTATTTCAGAATGTGAACTAATTTGCATATATGATCTTTTGCTGCCGACACGGTCACGCTTTCTTTAGTTTCCTGAAAACACGGGGTCATGGCAGCTTAGTTTGTCTTTAAAGTTTTAAATTCGTTACCTCTATATAAAAGACGAGCCTTTCTTAAATTGTTGCTGCTGTGGTAACTTGTAGGATGTAGTAGGCTCGATTTCCACCGCTTTCTCGTGTCCAACCAGATAAAAGGTCACTGTGTATGTAGCACAATCTTGTCCGCGGCGAGCGTCGGGTTTCCTCGCGCGAAGCGACTCAAAGAATAGAGCGTTGTTGCTGCGATTCGTGCAGCAATACTCCGGATAATATTTTCAGAAGCCGCTTTCTCTTGTTTTCATGTCTATTTTACTTTATGAGTGTAGCTATTGTTAAATGAGTGATCGCCATTTGATTAAGTCCTGATCGTTTTGCGATTTAACAACTCGGACTCGTTTGCTTGCTTACATAAATATCCTGGAAATATCCAATTGAATAGACTGAAAGGCTTCAGGATGAACTCTCCGCCTCTTCAGGTTTACAGCTACTGTTCTTAACTGCTTCACAGCTCTGAGATGTCCTAAAGATGTTTTTCGGGGGCTTTGAACACTAATCCCTTCTCCCATAATCACTCTATATTTTCAGTGAGGCATCAGAGTAACACAACCAGTGACGTCACTACGGTGTTTTGGCCGCGCCAAGATGGCCGCCAATTTTAGGCTCACCTGGTCAACTTCGAACGGCTGAAAAAGCAGTTTTCACTCACCGTATGCGAAAAAAAAGTTTGCAGTGTTTCCAAGTAAGGTTCAAACTTTATCATTAAGCAAAAATGTCACATGCGAAAATTTCGTTTCAGTAGCACTTTAAATAAGAGAAAAGAAAAGTTGAAATTCTTGGGCTGACTGTTTTTCCTCGACGGAAACAATCAGAGGACAAATATCGACGCGGGCGGGGGTTATTGCGTGATACCTGTCCGGCAATTTAGATCATGTGACGTAAAGTAGCCAATAAAATCAATCAAAAATTAATGGGTGGGTTATAAACATTAATATATATAATTTTGTTTTGACATTTTTTGTGCCCTCCCCTTCACAGGCTTAATTGGCGTGCATGAATTTTTTTTCATTGAATTTTCCCTTGCGAAAATATTTTTTGTTGTTCTGGTGATTTTCCTCAGCTACATCCACCCTGGATTTGGAATAACGACCCTAGATGATGATACCTACAAAATATTTGTGCATGCGCAGATGGTCAAAGGGGAGTTTACCATTCCTGTCAAGGAGCGAACAGCACAGCAAAACGCTCCACGAGTGAGGTTCTGGCGCAACAAAGATAAACTTTCCTTACAGGGAGGTATGTTAAGTTTCGAAGGAAAGCCCATCGTGAAAAAATCATCACTGAAAGGAGTGGTGAAAAAGTGTTTTAAAGAATCCAAAGGATCAGGGACAAGGAAACTATACCACAAACTCAAAGATTCTTACAGTGGTGTTTCCGAGTGGAATGTTCATGAAGTCCTCTCAAAATCCACAGTTCATCAGAAACTCAATGCTCGCTTCGAAAATAGAGCAAGCTAGGCTTCATCCGATTCACGCACGAGATGTTCAGATATGACACCAGATGGACTTAGTCAACATGGAAAAACTAAAAACTAAACACAAAGTTAAAGTGTTTAAATATGTGCCATCAGTTCTGGATGTGTTTAGTTGATATCGGTGCTTGGTTCTTTTGGAGCGAAAGCTAAGCTCTCATGTAGCATGTGAACTACTGCGTATTTACAGGGAAAATGGAGTTCCACGTGGAATACAGCAAGACCAAGGGGCAGAGTTTGACGGTGCAGTGTCTTGTCTTTGTAAAAAACTCAAAATTAAAGTCATTAAAGGACAACCCTACAATCTCCAATCACAGGGGAAAGTGGAAAGAGGTCATAGATCATTAAGGAAAAAAAGCTATGATTTTCTTGCAATGAAGAAGGCTGTAGTAAATTGGGTCAAGGCTTTACCGAGTTTCACTGATGCACTAAACCAAGATCCACAGGAGGAACTTGCTTGGAAGTCCCCATTTGAAATTTACTTTGGCCAAAAGCCAAATCTTGTACATAACACAGGTTACATGTGCGCAAAGGAATGGGACTTTAGGTAAATATGAAGACATCGTTAGGCCACGCTCCAAGGACTTTAGATCGTGCTCCAAGCAATGTGAAAGCTACTAGAAAACAAGCTTGTCTGCCACTGAAAAATGCACAAGCCATATGGTAAACAAAGAGGCCAAGAGACATGCCCCATCGATTTACGATATCAGAGAAACTGTTCTCATTCGATATCCCCCAACTGGTAGTAAAATAGTCAAGAAAAGATATGTCTTGGAGGGGAAAATGTTAAAGAGAAATATTAAAAATGGCTTCCAATCTCAAAAATGGCCGTCCAATGGAAAACGAATTAACAAGTGGATTTCAGTTAGTAATATCACAAGGTGAGTACAACTATGGAGAAAGAAAAGAAGAAACAAAGAATGTGAATGATCATGACAAGAAAGCGAAAAGCGCTAAAGCACTTCATGTAAACAAGTATAAACATTCATATCAAAATGACAGGGAGTTCATGGAAGATCGTTTCGAGGAAGCACATTTTCTCATTTCGTATGATCCTCCAGGAGATGGAAATTGTCACTTTTCAGTAATTTGCGAGTCTCTCAAAAGTGTTGGAACTGATCGCTCAGAAGAAACTGCAAGAGAGGTAATCGTGGAGTTTTTAGAAAACCATCCACATCTGCAAAACTTTACTATAGTTGCGTGGCCGATGTAAATAGAAGACATGGCACAAGATGGCACGTATGGGGATCATCTTACTCTTCAAGCTGCAGCAGACCTTTATAACTTAGAATTCATTATCATCTCATCCCTTGGGCCCTCGGCAACGGCCATTATATCACCACTACAGTCCCTCCCTCTTGATAGCTTTCACATACAGTACCGCTCAAATGTAAGTTACCACTGTCTCGCGAGAAACGAGACTCGTATCGCGAGAAACGAGACTCGTATCGCGAGAAACGAGAATCGTCTCGCAGGAAACGAGAACTGTCTCGCGAGAAATTTCTCCTTTATCGCGAGTGCACTGCAAGTACCGCTTCTGTATTAGCGGTTGTTTGCAGTAAGGATTGTCGTGTGCTGTTTTACTTGTACATGTATTGATCGACTTCACCCGCATTTGTTTTGTCTGTGCGTCGGAGTTAAAGATGAAACTTCGCGCTGGATATCTACAGTGTCCATCGGCGCCGCCACGCTCATGTATACAGTACAGCCCAAAAATTATGCACGAAACTTTTTTTTGCGTTCGCATGAAGAAGTTCTTCTTGCGGCTGATTGAGGGTCGCTTGAGCTTGAGTCCTGGAAACCGCAAGAACTTCTTCGCTGTAGGATGTTCGAACCGCAAGAACTTCTTGGCGGTTCTTCGCGTGACACTTTGAAAGAAAACGAGACAAGGTACGTGTAATTGAAAGCGCAAAGTGAAACGAAAGACACAGTCGAGTCTCAGCTAAAAGTATAATTGCCTAGGATAACTTTTTATTGGCCGATATATAAGAGATCTGCCCTTGCTTAGTACCTTGTGTTAGGCTTATGTTAAACGTTCAAAACCGGTTTTTACGGCTGCGGGCATTTTATACCTTGCATTTTATACCTTGACGTTCGTGAAAATATCGAAATCTTTTGTGTTCTTGTGATGTCAATGGTCTTCAAATAAGTTGGTGATGAACTCTACTTGAATTGATAACAGCTATTTTAGAGAAAACATATG